>WOXC01007415.1:0-267363 GCA_011680675.1 Gymnobelideus leadbeateri
AGTCATTTTTATTATATTAGCTCAACCCAGCCACGAGCAATTGATATTTTTCCAATTAGTTAGATCTGACTTTATTTGTGTGAGAAGTGTTTTGTAGTTGTGATCAAATAGGTCCTGGGTTTGTTTTGTCACGTAGATTCCCAAATATTTTATAATGTCTACGGTAACTTTAAATGGGATTTCTCTTTCTATCTCTTGCTGTTTAATTTCATTAGAGATATACAGGAATGCAGAGGATTTATGTGGGTTTGTTTTATATCCTGCAACTTTGCCAAATTAATTTATTGTCTCAAGTAGTTTTTTACTTGATTCTCTAGGATTCTCTAAGTATATCATCATATCATCTGCAAAGAGTGATAGCTTGGTCTTTTCTTTGCCTAATTTGATTCCTTTGATTTCCTTTTCTTCTCTAATTGCTACTGCTAACCTTTCTGGTATCAGATTGAATAAGAGGGGTGATAGTGGACACCCTTGTTTCACTCCTGATATTACTGGAAATGCTTCTAGTTTATCCCCATTGCATATAATACTTGCTGATGGTTTTAAATAGATGATGTCTACTATTTTAAGGAAGGCTTCATTTATTCCTATACTTTCTAGTGTTTTTAATAGGAAAGGATGTTGTATTTTGTCAAAAGCCTTTTATGCATCCATTGAGATAATCATGTGGTTTCTGCTAGTTTTATTGTTGATGTGATCAATTATACTGATGGTTTTCATAATATTAAACCATCCTTGCATTCCTGGAATATATCCTACCTCATCAAATTGTATTATTCTTGTGTTAAGTTGTTGTAGTCTTTTAGCTTTTATTTCCTTTAAAATTTATGCATCTAAATTCATAAGGGAAATTGGTCTATAATATTCTTTCTCTGTTTTATCTCTTCCTGATTTAGGTATTTTTGTCATAGAAAGAATTTGGTAGGACTCCTTCTTCACTAATTTCCCCAAATAGTTTGTAGAGTATTGGAATCAATTGTTCTTTAAATGTTTGATAGAATTCACTAGTAAACCCATCTGGCCCTGGGGATTTTTTCCTAGGGAGTTCACTGATGGCTTGTTTGATTTCTTTTTCTGAGGTGGGGTTAAGTAATTTACTTCCTCTTCAGTTAATCTGGGCAACTTGCATTTTTAAAATATTCATCCATTTTACTAAGATTGTCAAATTTATGTGCATACAATTGGGAAAAATAATTCCTAATTATTGTTTTGATTTCCTCTTCATTGGAGGTAGATTCACCCTTTTCATTTTTTATACTCATAATTTGTTTTTTCTTTCTTTTTTTATCATATTGACTAAGGGTCTATCAATTTTATTGTTTTTTTTTTCCATAAAACCAGCTCTTAGTTTTATTTACTTATTCAATAGTTTTCCTTTCTTTTTTATGCTTTTTTTTGGAGGGCAGTTGGGGTTAAGTAACTTGCCCAAGGTCACATGGCTAGGTTTCTGTTTGTGTGTGTTAAGTGTCTGAGGCCGGATCAGAACTCAGGTCCAGCCACCCCCAATAGTTTTCTTAATTTCAATTTTATTAATCTCTCCTTTGGTTTTCAATATTTCTAATTGAGTACTAAATTGGAGACTTTCAATTTGTTCTTTTTCTAGCTTTTTCAATTGCATGCCCAATTCATTGACATCCCTTTTCTCTAATTTATTCATGTATGCACTCAGGGATATAAAACTTCCCCTAAGAACTTCCTTTAATGTATCCCACAAATTTTGGTATGTTGTCTCATTATTATCATTCTCTTGAATGAAATTACTGATTGTTTCTACAATTTCTTGTTTGATCCACTCATTCTTTAGGATTAAATTGTTTAATTTCCAATTAGTTTTTAGTCTATCTTTCCATGGCCCTTTATTGCACATAATTTTTATTGCATCATGATCTGAGAATGATGCATTTAATATTTCTGCCTTTCTGCACCAAATTGTGAGGTTTTTATGCCCTAGTACATGGTCTATTTTTGAGTATGTACCATGCATCACTGAGAAGAAAGTAAATTCCTTTTTATCCCCATTCAGTTTTCTCCAGAGATCTATCATATCTAGTCTCTCTAAAATTCTATTTGCCTCCTTAACTTCTTTCTTGTTTATTTTGAGGTTAGATTTATCAAGTTCAGAGAGGGGGAGATTAAGGTCCTCCACTCATATAGTTTTGCTATCTATTTCTTCCTCTAATTCCTTTAACTTCTCCTCTAGGAATTTGGATGCTATACCACTTGGTGCATATATATTAAGTAGTGATATTGCTTCATTCTCGATGGTGCCTTTTAGTAGGATATAGTTTCCTTCCTTATCTCTTTTAATTAGATCTATTTTTGCTTTTGCTTTATCTGAGATAAGTATTGCTACCCCTGCTTTTTTTACTTTAGCTGAGGCATAATAAATTTTACTCCAACCTTTTACCTTTACCCTGTGGGTATCCCTTTGTTTCAAATGTGTTTCTTGTAGACAGCATATTGTAGGATTATGGTTTTTAATCCATTCTGCTATCCACCTCTGTTTTATGGGAGAGTTCATCCCATTCACATTCACAGTAATGATGACTATCTGTCTTTTCCTCTCCATCCTATTCCCTCCCCTGCTTATGTTTTTGTTTCTTCCTTCTCCCTTCCCCTCCTTGAGGTTTTCCCTTTTGACCACCCCCTCCCTCAGTGCTCCCACCCGGTGGCCCCCCTTCTTTACCTACTCTCTCCCCTCACTATTATTTCCCACCCCTCTAATCCCCCCCTTTACCTTCCTCCTTTTTATCCCCCCTTACCCTCTTACTGCCTATAGGACACAATAAATTTTTATACTTATCCGAGTATGTTACTCCCTGTTTGACACCAAACCAATGAGAGTAAATTTCAAACAGTGCTCCTCTCCCTCCCTCCTTTTCCTCTATTTAATGAATTTATGTGTCTATTCACGTTAGAATCTTAAACTTAACTGATTATGTTGATCCCTCTTTGAACCAGAACCAGTGAGAATAGTGTTTAAATGATGTTCCTCTCCCTCTTTCTTTCCCCTCTACTATAGTGCGTTTTTATGCCTCTTCGAATGGCATACTTTACCTTTTTCTATCTCATCCTTTCCTTTTATCCCATTACAGTCCCTTTCATCCCCTTAATAAAGTTTTTTTTTGTTTTTTTATCTTCAGGTTAGTTTATTCATACCCACACTCTCAATCTATGTATAATCCTTTTAAAAGTCATGATAATTATATAAATTTCAATATTGACAGTTATCAGCTCCTCATATAAGGATGTGAACATTTTGCTCTTGTGGCACCCCAAGTTATGTGCATGTGTGCATGAGTGTGCGTGTGTGCATGTATGTGTGAGTCTGTGTTTTCCCTGCTTACCTTTTTATGTCTTTCTTGAGTTTTGTAATTGGAGGTCACATTTTCCATTGAGCTCTAGCTTTTTCATCAGTTAAGTCTGTAAGTCCCTTATTTCATTAAATGACCATCTCCTTGCCTGAAAGATTATGCTCAGTTTTGCTGGGTAATTAATCCTTGGTTGTAGTCCTAGCTCTCTTGCCCTACAAAATATCAAATTCCAATCCCTCCTATCTTTTAATGTAGAAGCTGCTAGGTCCTGTGTGATCCTAACTGTAGTTCCACAATATTTGAATTGGTTTTTTTTTGGCTGCTTGCAGTATTTTTTCCTTAATCTTGTAATTCTGGAATTTGGCTACTATATTTCTTGGAATTTGCAATTTGGGATCTCTTTCAGGAGGAGTCCGGTGAATTTTTTTCGATAACTATTTTATCTTCTGATTCCAGGACTTCAGGACAGTTTTCTTCGACAATCTCTTGGAGGATGTTGTCCAGGCTGCTTTTTTCATCATGGCTTTCTGGTAGACCAATAATTCTTAAGTTATCTCTCCTGGATCTGTTCTCCAGGTCAGTTGTTTTTCCGGTGAGATATTTTACACTTTCTTCCAATTTTTCAATCATCATGTTTTGTTTGATTGACTCTTGGTGCATCATAGAGTTCTGAGTTTCCATTTGACTGATTCTAACTTTTAGTGAATTATAGTCTTTGGTTAGTTTTTGAAGGTCCTTTTTTAGGGAGGTATTTTCTCCAATTACTTCACTAATTTTACTTTTTAAGGATTTGTTTTCTTCAGTGAAACTTTTTTCCAATTTGGTCACTACCTCCCTGATTTGGTCTTTAAAATCTTTCTTAAGCTCCTCCAAGAATGCTATTTGGGCTTGAGACCAGTTCATATTTCCTTCTGTGGTCTTAGGTGTGAGTAAAGAGTCCAAGTTGTCCTCTGTATTTGGTTGTTCTTGACCTACATAATAAGCTCGGATAGATTTTCTTGCCTTTCCCTTCTCCTTCTCAGCTTCCTTCCTTCCCATTATAATTTCCTATTTCCTAATTTCTCAGGCTGTGAGCTAAGGGCCTGTTGGTTGACTTTGAATGCTGTAGCCTCTGGGTGTCTAGTTTGAGGCTAAGGCAGGAGTCTTATCGAGGTATGCAGATGTGCACAGAGTAATCTGTGGAGGAGGGGTGGTCTGGCCACTTCATATTTCTGCCTCTGTACCCCTGGGCTAGAGCTCGGGAAGGCTTTTGCTGGTCAGGTGAGGTGGGGCTTGTTGGGACCCCTCCACCTCTTCTCTTCAGACTCCTTGCTGCCTCACTTACACCCTTTCTCGATGACTCCCAAGCCCAAGGTTATTTCCACTATCTTAGGATTTCACTCTGGGTGGGACACTTATCTTTGGGTTTTCTACTTCATGAAGGAGGAATTGGAGCTGCCAGAGTTTACTTTTTCATTCTGGCTTCTGGTAAAACAGGCAGGCAGTTTCTAAACTTCCAGGCTGGGGGCGATAGCCCCAGGAGAAGCTGATGTATCTGCTGGGAGCCCTGAGCCCTCTCTTACCTGACTCCAATGATTCCTCCTGTCCCCTGGTGAGATGCTGGTGAGAAGGCTGTGATTTATCCTTGGGATGGGTGAGTTGGCTGGCTGGGGCTCCTTCTCTCTCTGGTGTAGTCTGCTTGTCTGCTCTCAAGTCTGAGTTGTACAGACCCCACATGCTCTGCGCTCCCCCTGTCCAGACCCACCAGGCACTTTCCTGGGCTGGATTCTGCCACACTCCATCTCCCAGTGGATTCTGTCACTCCAGAATCCGTTCAGATTCACTTTTTAAGGGTTAGTGACGGGATTCACAGAGGACCTTAGAGAAGTTACTGCTTCCTTTCTGCCATCTTGGCTCTACCCCACAGCAGATATTTCTTTATTATAAGGAAAATATACCAATCAGAAACAGTCAAAATCACAGTCACCAAATCATATAGCAGAAGTGAGCATAGGCAGCTAGATGATACAATGAATACAACTCCAAGACTAGACTCAGGAAAATGACTTTATTTTATTCTTTATGTATCATGGAATCATTAGCTTCCACTTATCCACTTCTCAATTTTAAGGAATTATTTTCTTCAGTGAGATCTTGTACCTCTTTTTCCATTTGGTCAACTCTTCTTTTTTCTTTTTTAAAGCAATTGGGGTTAAGTAACTTGCTCAAGGTTACACGGCTAGTCATTATTTATGCATGGGTGCTCATTTTCTGAGGCCGGATCTGATCTCAGGTCATCCCAACTCCGAGGCCGGCACTCCCACTCACTGCACCACCCAGCTGCCCCATTAGGGCAATTGGGGTTAAGTAACTTGCCCAAGGTTACACGGCTAGGTTTTTGTTTGTATGGATTAAGTGTCGGAGGCCAGCTCCGAACTCAGGTCCTTCTGACTCCAGGGCCGGCGCTCTATTCACTGCGCCACCTAGCCGCCCCTAACTCTTCTTTTTTAAGGATTTTTCTTCAGTAAATCTTTGTATTTCCTTTTCTCTTTGACTTATTCTGCTTTTTAAGGTGCTATTTCTTCAGTATTTTTGTGCCTCTTTTTTTTAAACCAAGCTGTAATTCTTTTTTCATAATTTTGTTTCATCACTCTCATTTCTTTTCCCAATTTTCCCTCTCTCATTCTTATCTCTTTCTTTAACTCTTTGAAGAATTCTTGTTGAGCTTAGGTCCAATTAGCATTTTTCTTTCAGGGTTTTTGGTAGCTGTTTCTACATTGCTGTATTCTTCTGTGTTTGTGTTTTGGCCTTCCCTGACACACTAGTAGGTTTTTATGGTCAAAGTCTTTCATTGTTATTGTTGTTTGCTCATTTTTCTGGCCTATTTCTTGACTTTGAACATTATGTTAAAGTTGGGCTCTGTTCACCTGGGGGTGGGGAGACACTTTCTCAAGTTTCAGACCTTTTTGTGCTCTATTTTCAGAGCTAGTTTGGGGGATCTTCAAGTTTTCGGTGCTTCTAAGGTGGTATGATCCTGGGAGAGGTGTGGTCACTGGTCTCCTGGTCTACACTCTGGTCTTTATCCAGCAAGGGACCTTGATCCCCTACAGTTACATACACTAGTGCTCCTATCTGCCATGGAACCACAACCCAGGACTATTTATGGTCAGCAGAGTTACCAATCAGTGCCAGCTATATAGTGACAGTAAAAGGTCCTCCATAATCTCTTTCTGAGTAGTTGTCCAACCCCTTCACCGTCTCTGAGCTGAAGAAAATAATGCCTTCAAAAGCAGAATTGACCAAATGGAAAAAGAGGTACAGAATTTTACTATTGCTTCTCCTGCATGTGTGGGCTCCAGACAGTGCTCCACCAGACCTCCAACCTGGTGTTACAGATTTCTCTTGCCTACCTCTTAAGTTTTCTCAGGCCTAAAAAATATCTTACCTTGACTTCTTATTGGTTTTGTTACTCCAAAATTTGATTTGAGGTATAATTTTAAAGTTGTTTGGAGGAGAATGTTGGGAGGATTCAGCTGGGTAGCTGCCCCTAATCTGCCATCTTGGCCCTGCCACTTGTGGACACTTTCACACACATCTGTGAACCAATATTGCTAAGTAGTTCATATCACCCATCACTTAAAAAAATACTTTCATTTTATTTTATTATTTTTAATAATAAGCATTTCTTTTCTCTCCCTCTTCCCCTTTAGAAAAAAGAAAAGAAAAAAATACTTTGTAACAAATATGCCTGGTTAAGCAAAAAATTGGCCATGTCCAAAAATTGATATCACTTTGTATATCAACCATTTTTTTCATAAGCCCTTGAAAAGGGACAGATGTCCTAGAAGTCCCTTGGGGTACATGTTTAAATTGACAGACTCCTACTGGACAAGATGTCTCCTTATCTTCTGATAATATATCTGCTGATCTGCCCAACAAATGATCTTGGGTGTTCTAAACTTGTGACATGGTGCTATCGATTTACTTTCATTCTTTTATTCAGGATTCAGTAGTTCACACACGTTTAATCTTGGTGTGTAATCTTTTTCTACACTATCATTGGCTTTTTGGCTATTCCATTAACAAGACACTCCATTTCTCAGCTCCAGGCATTTTCTCTGTCTATCCCCCATGCTTGAAATGCTCTCCCTCCTTTGCTCTGACTACTGTCTTCTCTGGCTTCAACTAAGTCTCAACTAAAATCCCACCTTCTACAGGAAGCCTTTCCTAACTCCTCTTAATTCCAGTGCTTTCCTTTGGTTGTTTCCTATGTCATATATACATATATGTCTGTGTGTGTATATATGCATATATTCACATACATATGTATCTTGATTTGTTTGCATATTTTCTCCCAAATTAGATTGTAAACTCTTTGAGGGGAGAGACTATCTTTTGCCCCTTTTTTATCCCTGGTGCTTAGTATCTGGCACATAGTAGGTACTTAATTAATGTTTACTTATGGATTAATATCACCATGGGTGAAGCATACAGACCACAGCACTCTATGATGATACCACTGACTAATGGCATTTTCCTCACTTCTGCTTCTTAGAATAGCTTCCTCAGATACTCAGTTCATGTTCCATATCCTATAGGAACTTCTCCTGATCCTCTCAGTTTTGGGGGCTCTCTCCTCAAATTATCACATATCAGTCTACATGCTGTATCATGCCTTCCCCTCTCTCCCCCAGTAGAATAATCTTCTTGGGAGCAGAGACTGTTTTCCTTTTTGTTTTTGCATCTTCAGCACCTAGTACCATGCCTGGTACATAGTTGTCATTTAATAAATGCTTCTCCAATTAGATTGGAAGTAATTTGTCCCAAACCACCCAGACAATAATAGTAGATTTGAGATGTACAGTTCCTTACACTTGGTGCAAATAACCTGGGGGATTTGGGCACTTTCACATTGTCTAAGTCACATCAAAATTCTCTGCTTGGCCAACTTTTTAAGTTTTGAAGAAGCAAGAATGTTAATTTATTGGCTTCCTTTACGCTTCTGTCAGTCAGTCAATCAATAAATATTTATTAAGCACCTACCAGGCACTGTAATAAATTCTGAGGATGCAAAGAAAAGCAAAAGATAGTCCCTGCTTTCAAGTCTAATGAGGGAGACAATGTGCAAACAATTATGTAAAAGCAAAATATAGACGGGATAAGTTGGATATAATCAAAGGAGAGAAGGCACTAGAATTAAGAGGGGTCAGGAAAGGCTTCCTTTAGAGGTGAGATTTCAGCAGGAACTTGAAGGAAGTTAGGGAAACCAAGAGGCAGACACAAGGAGGGAGATGATTCCAGATATGGCGGATAGCCAGTGAAAATGCACTGACTTGGGAGAAAGAGTGTCTTATTTGTGGAGCAGACAGGAGGCCAGTGTCAAAGAGTATGTGTTGGGGAGGAAGAAGACTGGAAGGTAAAAGAGGGGGTTATGGAAGATTTTGAACACCAAATAGAGAGTTGTATATTTGATTCTGGAGGTGATTTGGGAGCCACAATGGTGGACTGAGTAGGGAGAGGTGCTTTAGAGAGATCACTTTGACAGGTGAGTGGAGGATGGGCTAGAGCAGAAAGAGACTTGACAGGCAGCCCTGTCAGTAGGTTATTGCAATAGTCCAGGTGTAAGGTAAGGAGGGTCTGCACCAGGGTGGTGGCAGTGTCACAGGGAGAGAGGAGTGCATCTGTAAGAGACATTACGGAGGTAAAATAGATAGGTCTTGGTGACAGACTGTATAGAGGAGGAGGAGAGAGTGAGGAGGCAAGGACAATACCTAGTTATGAGCTTGGATGACTGGGAGGATAGCAGTAGCCTCGACGATAATAGGGAAGTTAAGAAGAGAAGAAGGTTTTTTGGGAAAAGATAGTGAGTCCAACTTTGGATATATGGAGCTTAAGATGTATACAGGGCATCCAGTTTGAGACATCTAATAGGCAGCTGGAGATGAGAGACTAGAGGTCGGCAAAGATCTTAGGGTTAGAGAAGGAAATTTCAGAATCATCAGCATAGAGATGATAGTTGAACTGATGGGCGCTGATGCCATCACCAAGTGAAACAGCATAGAGCAGGTGGCTAGGTGGCGCACTGAATAAGAATGATGGCCCTGGAGTCAATAGGACTTGGGATCAGTTCTGGCCTCAGAAAATTAGCACCCACACATAAATAACTAGCCATGTAACCTTGAGCAAGTTACTTAACCCCAATTGCTTAAAAAAAAAAAGAAATGTGGAAACAGCATAGAGAGAGAAGAGAAGAGGACCCAGGACAGAGTTCCACAGTTGGTAGGAATGACCCAGACGAAGATCCAGCAAAGAAGACTGAGAAGGGACAGTCAGATAGGTAGAAGGAGAACCAGGGGAGAGTGATATCCTGAAAACCTACATAGAAGAGAGGATCAAGGAGAAGAAGGTGAACAATGTCAAAAGAAAGAGAGATGGATGCGGATTGAGAAAAGAAGGATTTGATGATCAGAGCTCATTGGTAACCTTGGTGAGAGCAGCTTCAATGAAATTATGAGATTGGAAGCCAGACTGTAGAGAACTAAGAGAGTGAGAGGAGAGGAAGTAAAGGCACCACCTTGGTTAACCACCTTCTCAAGGAGTTTAGTCACAAAAGACAGGAGACCTATAATTAGCAGGGATGGAAGGATCAAGTGATGTTTTTTTGAGGATGGGGGAGACATAGGCATGTTTGTAGATGGAAGAAAGCTGCCATTAGGGAGAGATTGAAGGTAAGTGACAGAGTGGGGATAATGGCAGGGGAAATCTGCTGGAGAAGATGGGATGAAATGTGATCACTTGTGCAAGAGGAGGGGTTTGCCTTGGCAAGGTCACTTTTTAAAGTAAGAAATAGGGAGCGGCTAGGTGGCACAGTGAGTAGAGTGTTGGCCCTGGAGTCAGAAGGACCTGAGTTCGGATCTGGCCTCAGACACTTAACGCACACACAAACAAAAAAACCTAGCCCTGTGACCTTGGGCAAGTTACTTAATCCCAATTGCTCTCCAAAAGGCAAAAAAACTAAGAGAGAGGTCTGAAGGGGAAGGAAGTGGCAGAAGGCTCAGGGTGATGGGAAGTGAGGAGGAGGAAGAAGAGGAGGAAGAGGGAGCTCAGTGAATGGTCTCATTTTTTCAATAAAATATGAGGCAAGGTTCTCAGCTGAAAGGGTAGGGGAAGGGAGAGCCATGGGACATTTAGGAATGGATAAAACGGTTTGGAAGAGCTGCTATGGTGAGTGGGATAGTGAGTTAGAGAGGTATAAAAGGATTGCCTTACAGCAGTAATGGTCCAGTTAAAATTATATTACATAAATTTGTAATGGACCCAGTAAGCACAGTTTCATGATTTTCTCCAGCTTGGTTCAGTCCCATGAGAATAAAAGTGAAGGTATCAGATAGTCTTAACTCTCATTTTCCAACATCATAGTGATGTAATCTTTGCGTCTTTCTTCCCCCCTTTCCAATCTGAATAACTGAGGAAAAACAAAGGGTGTATATCCCCAGGGGATACTTGCAAGGGGAGAGGTTAAGTGGTAACTGGGAGAGACTAAAGAAGGTAGAAAGGAGAAGGGGCTGTGGGGAGAACGCTGGGAAAATAAAGAAGAAAGGTAGGGTAACGGGAGGGATTTTTCTGCTGATCTTCCAGTGGGTAAATGGCACTGAATAGAGGACTTTATAAAGACAACTGACTGGCTTAACTGCCAGAATTCTCTGGTCTGAGAAACTGGAGATAAAATGGGTCATGCTCTTAAGCCATGCAGAGTAGAAGAAAGGAGAGAAAGAGAAAAATATGCCAACTAGCTCCCTTTCCAGCCCTTCCAACCTCTAGGGAACAGACTCATTGCAGAGTCAAGACCAGATTTGTGGGGAAGGACTCCATTCCTACATCTTGGACCTAAAGTGCTACAGCATCTCTTTAATACAGCCCCTTCTCTCCTCTGATTGTGCCACCCCTCTGGCACAGGCCTTCATCACCTCATGTCTAGATTACTGCAATAGTTGCTGATGGGTCAGCCTGCTTCAAGTCTCTCTCCACTCCAACCCATCCTCTATTCAGGTGCCAAAGCGATTTTCCTAAAGCACAGGTCCAACCATGTCAATTCCCTACTCAATAAACCCCAGTGGCTCCCTATTACCTCCAAGGTCAAATATAAAGTCCTCTGACATTCACAAGCTGACCCCTTCCAACATTTCTAATCTTCCTACACTTTATTCTCCTTCATGAACTCTAAGATCTAGCTATATCGGCCTTCTTTGCTCTTCTCACACATGACACTCCCACTTCCTATCCCTGTGCCTTTGCACTGGCTATCCCCATGCCTGGAATACTCTCCCTCCTCACCTCTGCCTCTTAGTTTCCTTGGCTTTCTTCAAGATTCAATTCAAATCTCATTTTCTTTTTTTTTATTAATTTGTTTCTTTATTTTACAGGATTCAATTCCATAGTTCCTTGAGTTTCAAATTTCCCTTCCCTCCCTCCCCCCACCCCCCACGACAGCATATAGTCCAGTATAGGATCTGCAACTACATTCACATTAGACATTAGTCAAGTTACAAAGGCCGATTGTACTAGATGGGATGAAAAATGGTAAAGAGGAAATAAAACCAAACAATGAAAAGAAAAAGATCAAGTAGTTTGCTTCCATCAGGATTCAAACTCAGTTCTTTCTAGTTCTTTCTCTGGATTTAGGCATCTCTGTCCATCATGAGTCTTTTGGGATTGACTTATATCACTGCATTGCTGAGAAGAGTACAGTCTGTCATAGTTGGTCATCACACATATGCTGTGTCTGTGACTGTATACAAATTTCTCCACGTTCTACTCTTCTCACTCAGCATCAGTTTGTATAAGCCTCTCCAGGTAAATATGAAGTCCGTCTGCTCCTCGTTTCTTATAGCACAATAGTATTCCATTACATGGATATACCACAACTTATTCAGCCATTCCCCAATTGATGGGCACCCCTTTAATTTCCAATTCTTTGCAACCATGAAAAGAGCTGCTATAAATATTTTTGTACATATGGGTCTTCCTCCCACTTCTCTGATCTCTTTAGGATATAACCCTAGAAGTGGTATTGCTGGGTCAAAGGGTATGAAATTATTTATAGCCCTTCGGGCATAATTTCAGATTGCTCTCCAGAATGCTTGGATAAGTTCACAACTCCACCAGCAACCCATTAGTGTTCCAATTTGCCCACATCCTCTCCAGCATTTGTCATTTTCCTGTTTTGTCATCTTAGCCAATCTGACTGGAGAGATGTGGTACCTCAGAGTTGTTTTGATATGCATTTCTCTAATCAATAGTGATTTATAGCATGTCTTCATATGCTTATAGATATCTTTAATTTCTTTCTCTGAAAACTGCCTGTTCATATCCTTTGACCATTTATTAATTGGGGGCAAATCTCATTTTCTTCTGGAAGAAGACCTTTGGGCTACTCTGGATATATCTTAAATGTACCTAGTTATTTTTACATTGTCACCCTTGTTAGAATGAGTTCCTTGAGGGTAAGAATTTTTGCATAATGCCTGGCACATAGTATATGCTCAATAAATGCTTGCTGACTGACTGATCACAATATCATATATACTAGGCTTTAAAAAAGTTCTATTAATACATCTCCAAACTAGGAAGAACAATGAGATAATCTTCTCACTGTACCCAGTAGGAAAACACTTCCTTCTGTTCTTGGGAACCAGCAAGACCTGAATATATTTGGTCAAAAAAAGTTGAAAAAAATGTTTTTCCTAGTTCTGACAATGGTTGAAGTGAAGTTGGCATTTCAGTATAATATAAAATGCTATTGTGATTTGTAATGTAAAATTATACTCATGGTACTTAAGAACTGGAAGGGACCTTGCAGATCATTTCATTCCATCCTTCTCATTTTAGAGAAGAAACCAAGACCTAGAACAGTGAAGTGGATTTTTCAAGGACACCGAGGTTATAAGTGGCACTTCCATAGGTTCAATCCTATTACTGTTAAAGCTATTATGGAACTGCTGATAACAATGGCCACAATACTTGCAAGCAGTTGGGATAGCATTTCATTGATCTGGTTGAAATGAAATTCACTATTGTGAGTTTTTCTGAACAACAAATGGATTTTCTCCAGTCCTTGTTGAGATGTAATTGCTGTGTTCTCTCACTAAAGATCGCAAACACTTGAGTGAAACTTCGAGAATAATGGAAGAGGCAGATCCATCCCCATAGCCTCATCACTTCTGTTTACATATATTGATTAGGATGTAAAGAGGGTCCTTAGACTATCTATCCAGTACCTTTCTGAGAATTATGCTCACTGGCCTTAACCAATAACTGGGCAAGGGAGGAGGAGGGTGGGAGGAACTGGAGATCCAGAGGTAATTACTCCTTAAGGAGGGAAGAAAGAAAAATATATGCCACCCAAGTCACTTCCTACCTCTTCCAAGTTGTAGGAAGCTGTGAGGGTATAATGAACGGTTACTTGTATTGTATAATGACCAAAGCTCTCCAGTAGTATTTTTCCACATAACATGCATACAAGTTAAAAGCCAATTTAAGAAGCTGTTGGCACTCACTTACTAATGTGGCTGGTTAGTGACTATTGGATATCTTCTTGAAGTCCTGATAACCAATCAAGATTTATGTTTGCTAGGGCTGGATTTGGGTAGTCCAGGTAAATACCAGTGGGACTGGTACCCCAAAGGGCTGCTTACTCTCTGGAACTTTGGAAAGTATTGTGCTTAAAGGGTTTAAATTTGCATTTTCTAGTTCATTGACAGAAATTTGTTCAGATTGGAAATGGTAAATTAACAACCAAACTTCCTTCTTTCAACTCAATTCAATCCAACAAACTACCCAATCTAAAATCCAATCATAACCTTTTAAGGTATGGCTATATAAAGCATGGAATACTACAGCCTCCAAAAATTAAACCTGTGGGTCACCCAAAGGGCAATGGAGACATGCACAATGAGACTTACAGTTACTTTCTTTTCCTTTGGGGGATCTCTAGATTTGCAATATTTTTTGACACTGTTTCCTCTGATTTACTCAAATCTCTCTAGGTTTAGTTCTCATATTATATTATTTTTTTTAAGTTTAAAAAGTGGATTTTATTACCGTGGGACTGTCGGGGTACATGGTCACCCAAACCAGACAGTACTTTGGCACAGACATTGTGCCTGTTCTACAGAGGTTCCATAGCCAGGCCATGCAAGCCGAAACCACAGTGATGTAAGCTGAAACCACGGTGATTGGTCAGTATACATCTAAATTTCCCACCAGCGAGAAACCCTAGGCTGGGACTCCCGCCCACAAATCAATCAAGGGAAAGCAAGGGGTGGGGGTCCCTCCTGTCCACAGATCAATCAAGGGAAAGCAAGGGGTGGGGGTCCCGCCCGTTCACAGATCAATCAAGGGAGAGGAAGGTGGAGTTCTCTGCTTTACAAATCAATGAAGGAAAGGGAAGGTTGAGTTGCCTGCTTTACAAATCAATGAAGGGAAGGACAAAGTGGAGTAGTGTCCAACACTAATTGTAGAGATTGCCTCCAACACCATCATACTTAACCTCTTCCCCAAGACTACTCTCGATCCCCAAGCAAGCATTTATTAAGTGCCGGCCACTGCATAAGTACAAAGAAAGAAACAATGATTTTCCATCCATTGTTGTTGAGTAGTTTTTCAGTAGTATCTGGCTCCTTGTGACCCCATTTGGAGTTTTCTTGGCAAAAATACTGGAGAGGTTTGCCATTTCCTTCTTCAGCTCATTTTGCAGGCAAGGAAACTGAGGCAACCAGGGTTAAGTGACTTGCCCAGGGTCACACAGCTAATAATTGTCTGAGGTCAGATTTTAACTCAAAAAGGGCAGGGCCTTCTTGAATTCCCCTGCCCCCACCATGCCTACCCCATGCCCTCCATACCTATGTTATGTGGACTGTGGAAGGCACCCATAGACACTGGTCTCTGTTCAAGGGTGATGGTCAGTGAGTATGAGATTGAGTTGCCATCTTTTTTGTTTTGTGTGGGACAAAGTGACATTCCTAGGATGGGCAGTAATGGAAAAGCTGTAATCTGCACCTCAGATCTAATTATATTCATTAGCTTTTGCCCTAACTCACCCTCTTCCAGACTTCTCTATCTCTGTCCAGAGCACCACCATCTTTCAAATCTCCAAGCTTCACAATACTTGGGGCCAAGTTCCCTCTTCTTTACCCACATAGCCTATCAATTGCTAAACCTTGCTGATTCATCTTCTACAACATGTCTCATCTACATTCCCTTCTCTCTACTCATACAACCACAATAACTTGATTTCAGGCTCTCTTTAACTTTCACCTGACTATTTTCTGCCTCAAGCCTCTCCCCTCTTCAATCTATCTTCCACTCAGCAGCCAAAGTGAGACCTGCCCATAGCTCTATACTACCCAATGAATTCTCTCATAATTCTCCTCACTTCATACAAATCTTCTCATGTTCATCTGAAACCATCCTCTTGTTATAGCATAATAGTATCCCATCACATTCATATGCCTAGGGGTGCACTGAAGTCAGCTGGTATAGATACTAAGAGCTGGTAGTTAAATTTTCAATGTGAGCATCTATATCTATACCTTCAACATCAACAAATTATTTGACAATTTAATAACTTTGGGGGAATAGTTCCAAACTGCTTTCTAGAATGCTGGAACCAGTTAACAGCACCACAACAGTTCATTAATGTACCTGTTTTCCCACAGTCTCTCCAGTTCTCTATATATCATAGAAATGAGACTTTCCTTTATCAGAGAAACCTGTAACTCAGTTAACTTTTCCTTTATGAATTTAGATGTTATCTTATTTGGTACATATAGGTTTAGTATTGATATTAATTCATTGTCTATGGAAACTTGCAGTAGAATTTAAAAATTTATTAACTAGTTTAATTTGTTATTGCCTTGTCTAAGACCCTGATTGCTATCTCATATTATATTATTGCTCCCATGTGCACTTTGCTTTTGGGTCACGTGGTCAGCCCTGTGTGGGCTCAGCTTGGGTTCCTTGTTGACCTCCACCTCCTGGGGTGAGGCCCTAGCAGGGGTGGGGAAACTGTGGCCTTGAGGCCACATGTAGCCCTCTAGGTCCTCAAGTATGGCCTTTTGACTGAGTCTAAGTTTTATGGAACAAATTCTTTTATTAAGGGGATTTGTTCTGTGAAGTTTGGATTCAGTCAAAGGGTTATACTTGAGATCTAGAGGGTCACATGTGGCCTGGAGGCCACAGGTTGCCCATCCCTGCTATTGGATCTTCGAGGCTCAGAGCACTGGATCTTTAAGGCCCTCTCTGGCATCTCAGGACCAAGTGTTAGAGATATTGGAACCCTTGGGTCTAGGCTGTCTGAGCAATGCAGCACTACACTGAGTTGGTCACTACAATTCCAGGCATTTCCAAGGTCCCCACTCTGGAGCTTTCTGACAACCCTAGGTTCATCCACTCTTTCTGTCTTGGGACATAGAGCCCTTCAGGCAACATGTGCCTCTGGCCAGTCTCTGGTCATGCCGGAAGGCTACTCTGAAATAATTGGCTTTGTTTTAGCTAGTGGTCCCCTTTCCTAACAGTCTTAAGGGATTCTGGTTGACATCTTGTGCAGTGCTGGTCTGAAAGAAGTTACTTACTTGGATTTCTTCATCCCTGTTCAGTCTCATGTAGACTTTAGTGTTTTGCTACAATAAGTAGATGGAAGGCTGCCTCCTGTTCAGGAAGCCATACTGGCAACTTTTGCTCAATTTTCTGTAATCATAACTACAGATGTATTCAACTTTCTGATAACTACAATTTATACAAGAGCATTATGTTCTTTTGTTTCTAAAATTTTTATTTTTTGCTTTTTGGAGGGGTGGAAGACAGGGCAATTGGGGTTAAGTGACTTGCCCAAAGTCACATGGCTAGTAAGTGTTAAGTGTCTGAGGCCTGATTTGAACTCAGATCCTCCTGACTCCAGGGCTGGTGCTCTACTCACTGTGCCACCTAGCCACCCCCTATCATTTATTCTTAAACCTTCCATTCTCAGCTCTGGGGATTTTTTCGGGCTGACCCCATACCTGGAATGGTCTCCCTCCTCATCTCTATCTCCTGACTTCCCTGGTCCAATTAAAATCTCATTTTTCTACAGGAAGCTTTCTCTAATCCTCCTTTATTCAAGTGCCTTCCCTCTGTTTATTGTTTCCTATTTTTTCCTATATGCAGTTTGTACATATTTGCTTATTTGTTGTTTCTTGTACTAAAATGTGAGCTCCTTGAGGGCAGAGAGTGTCTTTTGCCTTTTTTGTATCCCCAACACTTGGCCTGACACACAATAGAAGCTTAATACATGTTTATTGACTATTATAGATCTTGAGTTAGAAGGGCCCTCAGAGGTCATCTAATTCAATTTTATATGAAGAAATTGAGACACGGGGAGATTAAGTGACTTGCCCAAAGTTATATAGGTAACATTAGAGGCAGAATGTGAACGCAGATCCTATGATTCCACAGTTAGTCCTCTTTCTATTATTACTTAATATCTTCAGGGAAATATAACTCCAAACTTTCTTTTTTTGTCGTAATTGTAATCTATAGCCTAGCACCTCAAGCTTACAGCTCCTATAGATTGCATTCAATTTTGGGGGTGACCCTAAAGAATCAGTCTCTCTTTGGCTCATGCTATTCCTACCCAGAGTTGATTATGAGAAATCTCAGAATATAGCTTGAATTTAACTCACAGCTATATCTGTAGAAATGGAGGTAAAGGAGTAACCAGCTAATCTGGAACACAAAGTTTTAAAAACAAATGTTTAAAAAAATTTGGTTTTGTACATGCAGCTGGAAAATAAGGTATACAGGCACTGAGGTATAGAAATGCATTTTGCCCTACTAGAAAGTTAGTGGGTGATGGGGGAGGTTATAAGAGAGAACAGATTAGGGTAAGGGGTATTCAGTAGGCTTGCTATTTTGGGGTGGGGGTGGGGGACAGACAGGGAGAAAAAATTGTAACTCAAAATCTTGTGGAAATGAATGTTGAAAACTAAAATAAATAAACTAATTTAAAAAAGAGTAACCAGCTCCCACAAAAGCATTCAAGATAATACATAGCAGACACAGGGCAGCCTGTATTCCAATCCACAGAAAATTCAGAAAACCAATACATAAATAATTCACAGTAGCCTATTAACAAAAGACATAGTTCTCTTCCCTCTCCAGTAAGTTCCACCTTTCTCAAAGGTCTTAAAATCCTCCAAACTCATAGTTCTACCATGTCATTTGGACCCCTCTAAGAAGGGGGAATAAACTTGAGATTGCCATGTTGGATTCTGCCACTCCCTCCAACATTCTGATGAGTTCTACTTTCATACCCAAGAACCCACACAAACAGCCAACCTTATGGTAGTACCAGGTCACTACCTTTACTGGAAGGAAATGAACTTGAGGCTGGTAAAGAGACAGCTTTCTCTCCAGTTGGACCTGCAGTAATAAAATAATTCATGATAATAGCAGAGGGCAAAGACCAAGTTTTTTTCTTTCTTACATCGTGACTTAGACTCCTTTATTGCTTCTCTAACTTAGGAGTCATATGCATGGTTCCTTGGAATGTGAAAGGATGGGACTATTGTGGGAGGAAGGAAAAAATAGATAAGTAAGGAAAAGTGGAAAGAGGCTTTCTTTACTTTTATTATCCCAAAGTGCCTCTGATATTGGTTTGTGACCTTCAACTCTTTTTAGGTTTCAACTCTTTCCTCTAGGGTTTTAAACTTTAACACTTAAATAATAATTTATTCAGGGCTTATTTAATGCCTAAACAGAGGTTTCCAATACTGGGGATTTCTGGGTTTGTGGATGGGTCAGCAGGTGGATATAGGGGGACTGAAAAGAGCCCTCACTACAAACTTCTGTATATGAGCAGATACAAGATAATCTGAAAAGAGAGAGAATACTAAAAACTGGTGGGACTAGGAAAGGTTTTACTAGGGAGGTGGCAGTTCAAATGAAGGAATATGAAAGATTTTGAGATGCAAAGCAGAAGACAGAACAGGAGCACAAAGGTAAGAGACGGAATATAAACTTTGGGGAACAGCAATAGGCCAGTTTGGATAGGACATGGGATATGTGCAGTAACAACAGTATCATAATGATTATCAACAGTGAAAGACTTAGCTACTTTGATCAAAACAATGATCTAAGATTAATTCCAAATGATCCAAGATGAAAAACTGCTATCCACCTCCAGAGAGATGATTGACTAACTGTGAGTGCATATTGAAGCAGACTTTTTTCATTTTCTTTATTTGTGTGTGTGTGTGTGTTTGTGTGTTTTCTTTTGCAACATGGCTAATATGGAAATTCACATGTATAATCAATATTATATTTCTTCCCTTCTCAAGAGGTAGGAAGGGTAGGAAGGAGAAAATTTAGAACTCAAAATTTTAAAAAAATGAATGTTAAATTAAAAAAAACTTAATTGGGAAGTATTTAATGAAATGAATAAAAATTTAAAAAGAACATGGAGGGACGGCTAGGTGGCGCAGTGAGTAGAGCACCAGCCCTGGGGGTCAGAAGGACCTGAGTTCGGACCTGACCTCAGATGCTTAACGCACACACAAACAAATACCTAGCTGTGTGACCTTGGGCAAGTTACTTAACCCCGACTGCCCTCCAAAAATAAAAAATAAATAAAAAGAACATGGAGTGTGTGAAGGGGAGTGCATGAAGCAGCCTCATTAGACTAGGCCCTTCCCCTCAGAAGGAAGAAGGAAACGACCAGAGGGATTTGTGAATCCTTGGTAGTAACCAATGATCAACAGAGGAATTATATCAATCTCTCTTTGAATCCTATACTTAGCTTACATGTGATCTGTGTGTTTAAAGGCACTTGGTACCTGTTTACCCTAGACTGGCACATTTGTAAAGGGTAGCATCTTTGTTTGCTCCTGAGTATAAAATAATGTAAGTTCCAATACTCAGGAACTACTCAGGTCAGTCTGCAGTGCTGGCAGAGCTAACTCCTAGTTGGACCTCATATATGCTGTGGCATGTCCTCACTCAGAACAAAAGGGGTCTACAAAAGAGGCCTATGTCACAAATTGACCTAAATTCTTGCTGTATCTTCGTTTTGATATCAATAAATTATAACTATTGGAGGTCCCTGTGTGTGAACTGTGCTTCTCTTCCCTAAATCTCAAATCAAATTGAAATATTATGATAAAGCCTGGAAAGGAAATTTAGAGCAATGTAAGTGCTAGGCTTATTTTATCCTAGAGATAATAGAGAGCTTTTGAAGTTTTTTGAGCAAAGCAGTGACATGACCAGATCTGTGCATTAGGCATATCATTTTGGTGCCGTGTGAAGGAAGGGGGAAGAGGTTGGTAGTGCCTTCAACAGAAACAAGGGAGTTTGGAGGAGTGGTGGGATTAAGAGGGGCAGGGTAAAGGGGACCAGTTTTAATTTAAACATGCTGAATTTGAGATACTGACAGGAATTCCTGGTGGGGAGAAAGATTAGAGCTAAATTATGGAGATTTGGAAAACATGGTAACTGAATCCACGAGCATTAATGAGATCATCAAAGGACAGAGAAAAATGGATTGGGTTGGGTTGGGGGAGGAATAGGGGTTAAGAAGACTTTGTTAAGAGGACATAGTAAGACTTCCAGGTCACATAACGAAAATGATAAAAAACTAAACGGTTTTTTTGATTCTCATGACCTTTCAAACTGCTCCAAAATAGGGATTATGCACAAGAAACAAAGTAATTTTGGCTATTTCCATTGTCTAGGACACCAAGAACCCAAACAAGGTAAAAAACTGATGAACTAACAGCAGAGAAAGCTAATTCCTAACCCCCAACATGCTTACTCGGCAGCCCTTCCCTTACCTCATACCACTCAGGCAGAGCTGCACAAACCAACTCAAGGACTTGCAATAGAACTCAAATATCCCTCTCTCTTCCTAGTCTCTCAGTATTGCAGAAAACTAAAATGCAGAAGCTTGTCCTGGCTGGGATAGTTCTCTGAGTGGTAGCACTCTGTGCTGCAAAAGAACTCAGAGAACTGAGGAACAGAGGAAACTGAGTCAGGACATGAGAGAGAGAGAGAGAGAGAGAGAGAGAGAGAGAGAGAGTATGACTGTGTAGCACTCCACTAAGTTTGAGGAAAGAGCCTAGCATCTATCCAGGGCTAAGTCTGTCCCTCTAGAAGTCATTTGGAGAAGAGACTGAAGCCAATGAAATATGAATTTCTCAGTATGGGAGGATGCTGGAATGGCTTTGCTGAGAGCCCAAGGAAATGGCTGTCAAAGTTAAAGGGTCACAGAGTGACCAATAGGGGAAAATAAAGGGAAAAAAGACAAATTACCAAAGAATTAGGAGAAATAAAACTCAGTTAAAGACCTGAGAACCAACAAACCAACAGGGTTTGTTATTATATTAATAATAGAAGGGAATATAATATATATATAATATAATATATAATAATATATTATATTATATATAATATAATATATATTATATATTATATAATATATTATATATAATATATAATATTATAATATATTATATATTATATTATAATATATAATAATATAATATATAATATAATAATATAATGTTATTATATTAATAATAGAAGGGAATATGGCCCCTGGATCAACTAAAAGAATTCAGACATCTATGAAGAAATATTGCAAAACAAAGGAAAATGAATCAGCACCTGATAAGGTAGAAGACCTCTAGATTCCTAAAAGTATATGGAACCATGCTCTGATGCTCCTGAATGGTTTAAAAAAGATACCGTGGAAATAGATTTATGGCCTGCACAACAGAAATAATTAATGGAACAGAAAAAACTTGAATTCATGCTGATAAGTCTCAGCAAAGAAACAAAAAGGAAAATAACTGATTGGGAATGCAATAACATTAAAAGAAAGAATGCTCTCCATGCAAACAAAACATTTATACTGATATCATGATGTGTAGAGACAACTCAAGAATTAGAGGGCTCTGAGAAGAACAGAAGTCAAAAAACCCAAGCAGCATAGTGCAAGGAATAATAATATATAATTATTATATATCTATAATATATACTATTATATAATTATTATATATAATAATATATAATTATTATAACATGATAAACTGCCCAGAACTTCTACACCAGAAAGTCAAGTGCCAATTGAAAGAATCCACAAATTGCTTCCTCTCAAAAGACCTCTATGCTGCAAACCTTAAGACACATAGTGGTTAAATATAAAAATTCCAATGACAACAAATTTGAATAATAAGATTATTCTGCACCCACCAGAAATCATAGGAAGTAATAAAATAAGGTATTCCAAAGAACAAAGGGACTCAAGATGCAACCCAAGGTGATATGCCATGCAAACCAGGACCAAACCATTAATGAAAAAAGACGAATATTCAATAAAAAAGTGGTGTTCAAAGCATTTCTAGAAAGAAAAACAAATTTGAACAAATTATTCACTTTTCAAACACACAAACAACAGAAATTAAAGAAAGGCAAATAAAAAGAGCAACCAAGAACTACAACAAAAATAACAAGAGAGACCATTAAGAGCTTTCTTTATAAAAGTACACAAGGAGACAAGGTAAAAACAGAAAGCAAATAGAAAATAGTGGAGAAACATGCTTGAAACATCATAGACTAAACCTCACAACACCCCACCTATAGGTGACTCAATGTTTTCGTGGGACTAAATTACAGAAAGGGAGGGCGCCTAAAAGGAGAGGGGGCAGAAATAACCGAGGGGGAAATGTGTTATGTAACCTAATCAAGACAAAGATCAACAGTGGAAGAGAAATAACTCCTGTAGTCTCTTAGGAAGAAGAGAGGGTATAGGAGAATGGGTGAGGAGACAAAAGGAGGGATGGAAAAGGGGAAAGAAAGGGGGAAGGGAAATCTTGCTTCATTGTGGGGAGTGGATACTGTCGATGGAGGTTCTGATAGGGAAAGATACTCTTTTTTTAAATTAAATTGATTTGTTTTTTACTTTTAGTTTACAACATTCAGTTCCACAGTCCCTTGAGTTTCAAATTTTCTTCCCCTCCCTCTTCCCCCGCCTCATGGCAGCATAAAGGATCCAATATAGGATCTACAGATATCTTCACATTAATCATTAGTCAGGTTGTAAAGAAGGATTATAACTGATGGAATGATCAGTGGGAAAGAGGAAACAAAACATAACAAGAAAAAGAAACACAGCAAGTAGTTTGCTTCAATCTGCATTCACACTCTGCAGCTCTTTCCCTGGATTGTGGATATTTCTTTATATCATGAGTTTTTTGGAGCTGTCTTATAACCTTACATTGCTGAGAGGAGCCCAGTCTATTGAAGTTAGTCATCACAATATGTTGTGTCTGTGATTGTGTGGGGATTTCTCCTGGTTCTGCTCTTCTCACTCAGCATCAGTTTATATACGCCTCTCCAGGTTGTTATGAAATCCATCTGCTCCTCATTTCTTATAGCGTAGTAGTATTCCATTACATACATATACCACAACATGTTCAACCATTCCCAATTGTTGGGCATCCCTTGATTTCCAATTCTTTGCCACCACAAAAAGAGCCATTATAAATATTTTTGTACATATGGGTCCTCCTCTCTCTTCTCTTATCTCTTTGGAATATATTGCTGGGTCAAAGGGTATGCATTTATTTTTAGCCCTTTTGGCATAGTTCCAGATTGCTCTACAGAATGGCTGGATCAGTTCACAACTCCACCAACGATGCATTAGTGTTCCAATTTTCCCATATCATCTCCAGAATTTACCATTTTCTTGTTTTGTCATCTTAGCCAATCTGGCTGGTGAGATGTGGTACCTCAGAGTTTTTTTGATTTGCATTTCTCTAATCACTAGTGATTTAGAACATTTTTTCATATGCTTATAGATATCTTTAATTTTATCTTCTGAGAACTCCTTGTTCATATCTTTTGATCATTTATCAATTGGGGAGTGGCTTGTATTCTTATAGATTTGCCTCAATTCTCTGTATATTTTAGAAATGAGGCCTTTATCAGAGACACTGGTTGTAAAAATTCTTTCCCAATTTTCGACTTTCCTCTTAATCTTGGTAACATTGGCTTTATTTATACAGAAGCTTTTCAATTTAATGTAATAAAAATTATCCATTTGCATTTTATAATGCCCTCTAACTCTTGTTTCGTCATGAAGTCTTCCCCTCTCCATAGATCTGACAGGTAAACTATCCCTTGCTTTCCCAGATTGCTTACAGTATCAGCCTTTATACCTAGATCATGCACCCATTTCGAATTTATTTTGGTGTACAGTGTTAGATATTGGTCTATGCCCAATTTCTGCCATACTGTGTTCCAGTTTTCCCAGCAGTTTTTTTTCAAATAGTGCATTCTTATGCCAAAAACTGGGGTCTTTGGGTTTATCAAACAGTATTACTATAGTCTTTGGCTGCTGAGTCTCAAGTAACCAATCTATTCCACTGATCCACTACTCTATTCCTCAGCCAGTACCAAGTAGTTTTGATGACTGCTGCTTTATAATACAGATTAAAATCTGGTATGGCTAGGCCACCTTCCCTAGCATTTCTTTTCATTAATTGCCTTGATATTCTGGGCCTTTTGTTCTTCCAAATAAATTTTGCTACTATTTTTTTCTAGCTCTACAAAATAATTTTTTGGTAGATTGATTGGTATGGCACTAAATATATAATTTAATTTAGGTAAAATTGTCATTTTTATTATATTAGCTCGACCCAGCTATGAGCAACTGATGTTTTTCCAATTAGTTAGATCTGACTTTATTTGTGTGAAAAATGTTTTATAATTGCATTCATTTAAGTCCTGGGTTTCTTTTGGCAGGTAGATTCCCGAGAAAGATATTCTAAAAAAGAGGTCAGGACCTTATAATAGGTATAATCTGTAGGGACTTGGTACTTAGAGAGACCACTCATTCTGCTCCAGGAGAAGGGAAACAAGAAATCAGCTGATACTCAGAAAAGTGGGAAGATATGGACCAAGAAGATTGCATGGCAAATGGGAAAAAATGACCATCAGGAAAGGAAAGGTGAACTGCATAATTAGGAACATGGGAAAATTCCTACCATGGACAATAGCCCCTCTATCACCTGCAGGAACTAGTATTTCTAAGAGTGATGCACAATAGAAAAAAGGGGATTGGGGGCAAGATCTATAAGGCTATAAGATAAACTATTTAGAAGAGGGTACTTAAAATAGGTATCTTAGAAGCTTTAATTCCATGAGAAATATAAAAACTAAAGAAGACTAAATAAGTTCAAGAATAAAAGTCTAGGGTAGGCGAAATGGAAGATAAATAATGAGAATTATTGAAATGTCATTTTTAGAAGGCATGATAAATTTTTTAAAAATCAGTGAACCAAACAAGGTAAAGAGGATGAGAGAAGGGGGGTTTTACTTGACTACTTAAATGAGAGGCAAAAAGACAGGAACAATTAAGTAACTAGATAAAAGGAAGAAAAAAGAACAAGATAAGCAACATGAGAGAGAAGGGGCTGAAAGTAAGGGGAAAAGACACATGGCAGCCAAAGGCAACACTCAATTATAATACAAACTTATACTACAGAGAAGGATGATAGATGATTATGTATAGTATCCATTCACAGTACCAATATCTGCCTCCCCATAAAAGTGATAGATTCCAATATCCTTCTCTCAGTTTTAGATAAATCTAACAGAAATAGAAACAAAATGGACAATATAGAATTCAACAAACTGTTAGAGAAACTAGAGCTTAAAGACTTAGGGTATCATCTAAATGAGACTGCTAAATAATATACGTATGTCTCAACTCAAATAGAAACTTTTACCAAAAACTGACTATGTGTTAGGGCATGGAGACATTAATGGAATTTGAAGCTCCCCTTGTATTGGCAAGCTAACAAATACTTAGCACTTAGT
Organism: Gymnobelideus leadbeateri; assembly: GCA_011680675.1. Classification (NCBI taxonomy): domain Eukaryota; kingdom Metazoa; phylum Chordata; class Mammalia; order Diprotodontia; family Petauridae; genus Gymnobelideus; species Gymnobelideus leadbeateri. The sequence continues at coordinate 26,205 of WOXC01007415.1, forward strand.
TTCAAGTTAATTATATCAAGTCTCTGTTAAGAAATAGAAGGTATGAATCCCTGTTGCTGAAGTAACAGGAAGGGCTTGAACAGGGAGGAGCTAATGCCTTATATACGGAAAAGCACAAGCTGGAGAGTCAGAACTTCTTGGAGCAAGCCGAGTAGAGGTTGAGGAGGAGAGGCCCAGGCTGGAGAAAGTGATTTTGATTTTGAGAAAGGAGCTTATGGTGGCAGAGCTTCTTCTGAGAGCCAGCCAAACTCCTGCTGAGGGCTTCAAAGAACCAGCTAGAGCTGCCAAAGGTTTCTGAGGGCCAGCTGGACCTGCTGAGGACTTCCCAGGGCCATCCAAGCTGCCAGAGGAAGCATGACTGTAGTGTTGGTACTTTGTCTGTTTTGGGTCTGTGTTGATTTCATAGGCAGAAAGTGATTTTGATGAGGGTGCTGGCAATATTTATGAATGTTATTATGGCTTTGTTAAGCCTTGTCTTTCCAGGACAGAAATTGTGAAGGACTTGAGGTGGACTGGACACTGTGAGCTTCAATATGGAATGGGAACTGGACAAGGAACTGAGAGCTGTCTGCCTTTGAACTCAGGTGGCAATCCGCTAGATTCAGGCAAGAGCTGGGACCATGGAAGAGGAACCATGGAAGCTGAGAGCCTGACTCAAATCAACATGAAAAGACCTCTCCTTAGGCATTTAATGCTGACAGATGAGACTGTAACTTACTTGTGACCTAGGGGTGGATGGCCTTTGTACTTTCCACTACCCCTTAAGAGGGTACTGAGTAGTGACTGATTATATTGTAACTTGATTGCACCCCATGGGTGGAGGATTTTGACCTTTGTATCTGTGTCAATTAAGGAGGCTTGCTTCCTTATGGGTGATTGAATTAAGGATTTACTAAATGAAGGACTTACTAAATGAATGTTATCTTTTGCTTAAAACTATGTGACAACTTTGATGAAAACTATATGGCCATTTTAGTGATAAGTTGTAAAGTTATAACATTCTGAATGCTGTACTTTGTTTTCTGTGAATGTTTTGCTCTGATTTGTTACTGAATAGAGAATTCACTATACTGTGTAAACAGAACTTTGAAAGCTGTTCACAGCAGCAGTCCTCTCGAAAGCTGCTCATGCTTAGCTTTTCAACATGTAAAAAGGAAGAAATAGCAAACAAATCCTTTATAGATCACAATGAAATACAAATAGTAATCAGTTCAAGGAATATAAACAAAAGATACAGACTCAATAAAAAGTAAAATAAAAGAGAGATTATAATAATAGTCCAGAGTATATGAGCCTATACTAGGGTAATGGGAGGAAGGATAGAGAGGAAGGGGTGTATATGAAAGAGTTCATGGAGGCAAAACAGACCTTGATAACCGATTCAGTGAGAGGTGAGTGAAACATGAATTAAAAGGTAGCCCCAAAGTTTGAAACCTGGGAGGTTGAAATGAATAGTAGCACCCAATTAGAAAAAGTGAAGTCAGAAAAGGAGTAGGTTTAGGGGGAAAGATAATAAGCCCACTTTTGGACAGGATGAGTTTGAGACAACTCTGAGACATACCAATGGAAGTGTCCTATAGGTTGTTATAGATACACGGATCTGGTGCTTTTATAATGGGGTCTGGGCTGTCATTTGAAGAATGAAAATGAAACTCGTGGTTGCCATAAGCCATTTACAATGAGAAGAGAGGTTTACCTTTGTATGTTCTCCTCTAAGGAAATAGTAGATCCTTCAGAAAACATAGTGAAGATTAACATCAACTTGATGCTGTACTCAGAATTTCTTTTTTTTTCCTTTATGGAAAAGGGAAGGCAGGGCAGTTGGGGTTAAGTGACCTGACCAAGTTCACATGGCTAGTAAGTGTCAAGTGTCTGAGGCCACATTTGAACTCAGATCCTCCTGACTCCAGGGCTATGCTCTATTTACTGCGCCCCAAGAATTTCGTTATCATCTACAAATTTAGAAATTTCACCTTGTGGTTTCTAAAAAAGGTTAAAATAATGCCTGTTCCCAATGTATGTAATTATTAACTTGTAGTAGCCATCTAGTGAGCACTATGTTTTGCTTCTCTTTGAGGTGGTCTCTGAATTTCGTTTGGACATTTTGTTTGGACATGGATTGGTCTGGTTCTTTACAAACGATTTTTTTGGTGTTCTTCAAGATTCTGAGCAAATCTCTCACTCTCTCTGAGCCTCAGCTTTCTCCTGTCAAATGAGGAGGAGGGAGAGGGACAAACGAGGAGGTTGGGCTAAGAGCTCAGTTTTCTCTTTGGGAAAGAGTTTGAACTAAGCCAGGGGTTTGAAACCTTTGTTGTGTGTCCTGGACTCCTTTGACAGTAAGGCTGGTGAAGCGTATGGACCTTCTTTTAAAATACTGAAAGAAACGCTAACTTTCAGTTAGATGTTAGTGGAAATAAAGATGTCATTGTTTTCTCATTCAACTTCACAGACCCCTTGAAGGTCCCTAGCTTAAACATCCTTGGACTACGGTAACAATTTCCTCTGTCACATGATTGGATGCCTAGGGAACCCAGAGTTCAGAGCGAACAGCCAATCAAAACCATTCTTAGTCACGTGGATTCGGAAGGTAGCCAGCCTCTAACTCTGGGCTGGCCAACTTTCGCGCCCTCGCGACCGGCCCCGCTTCCTGGACGCGAGACCCCGCGCCTTTTCTAGAAATAAACGCCTTTGGCTTGGCTACGGGGGCCACTTCTTCCTCCCCTTTCCATTAGCTACGTCCCTTTTTTCCCCGCTCCCCACATTTCTATTCCGGGCGGCACAGGGTCCTCGGTTTTAGTTTCTGTTTCCTTTCCGCCGCCAGGATTATGACGTCATCTACCTGCGCCGCTAGGCTCCTCCGATTGGCCAAGCGGAGGAAGTGCTGCCGGCGCTTCGCTTCCGCTTCTGCTGCCCCAGCACTCGCTTTAGTTCCTGCTCTGCGGGACTCTTGGTTGCTTCTTTCTAGAAGGGGCTGGTGGGGTTCGGCTTCTTCGCTTGACCCATTCCGCCTTTTGAGCTGCGCAGCCTGAGTGCCAGCAAGCCGGGATAGGGGTCGGGAGAAACTCCTGGACAGCCTGGGCAAAAGGCAGAGGGGCGGGCCTTCTGGGCCGGCTTTCCTGAGTGGGGCTCACATCCGGGAGCTAACCAATGGACTACTGATGCAAGAGTATGGGGCGGGCTGGAGGAAATTGATGGAATTTCTAGGCGGGACACTGCGGGAGACCGAGAATAAGTAAATAAAGCTCAGGGATAGATAGTAAAAGGGAGGTTGAACCACTTGGGAAGCTTAGCGAGGAGAGGAGACACCCTTCTTACCCCCCAGATAGCTAGGTGATCCTGCGGATGGGCGACTGAGGGCTGAGGGAAGAGACAGTAGCCACGAGGGAGAGAGAGGAAGAATTTTTGAGAACCCTGACAGCAAATGACTGTCGAATTGCATTGAAACTTGGGGTCCAGAAGAAGGTGTGGTGGGTGTTGAAACTCACTACAAAGCTATTAGTTCTTAAGGTGTCATATTGCTGGGGGCGGGGGGGGGGCGGGGCGTGGGTAGGGCCAGGAGTTTACAAGACCGATTCAACAAGTGAGTTCAACACAGACAAGGAAAGGATAAAGTGGTCTAGGTCTCCAAACTCTTTCAAAGTTCTTTTTAGAATGTTACTACACAGCTGTAGAATTTAACTGACATACCCATGTTAAAATTGTTATTTGGCATGGGGGTGACCTCATTGTTCTTCAGGGCATTGGGGATCAAGTTCTGGCAGATTCAGTCTACTGAGGTGGAAAGGCTTCCTGCCCACCGAAGATCAGCATATCTAAATTCAAAGAGGTTAGTTATAGGGTGATGAAGTTTGGAGCCCACAGCAGTTCTCAAAAGCCATATAACTACTAAATTAGTAAGAGACTGCCAGCTGTGTCGGTAGAGGGCGCACAGATACCGAAAAAATCCCATATTCCTAAAATATTAAAAGTACTGAAAACTGTTTCTTGTGTTGGGCTTTTAAGACCTCTTATTTGATTTGATTTAGAAAGTAATTGGTCCCTAAGTATTCCCTTTACAATCTAATATCTTTATTTCTATATCTGGTTTTGGATTTTTAAAATGTAGTCAATTACAAACAAATTCTACTCTTAACACTCCTTACTGTTCCTCTGGTAATTCTCAATATTAAATAACATTTGTTTTTAAAAAAAAGTTGTGATAAATTTAGACTGTAGCACTTCAAAACTTGGATTCTGTGCTCTGCAATGCAATATTATTGCTTTCTGCAATAGAGCCCTAATAGTTATCAAAATAGTAGCTCTTTAAAGGAAAATTAGACTTTAAGCTTAGAGGCAGAAAAAAGCAAGCTGGTAGCTGGACCAAATTAGGGTCTCTTTTAACTCATAGTATGATTTTTGTTTTTGAAAATTCTTTAAATGTTTCTTGAATTTTAATATAAATTGTTACCATGAAGACACATGGGTTCAAATCACCTATCTGATGATTATTACTTGAGTGACTTTAGGAAAGTGATTTCTTTTTTTTTTTTTTTTAGGAAAGTCATTTCTTTGTGAGTCACAGTTTCCTCATCTGTACAATTAGGGAACTCTAGGTGGCCTCTGAAGGCTCTTTGAGCTCTAGTCTGATCCTGTGAGGCTGAAATTTTGACTGTTAGAGCCTAGCAGAGTGTGGGGAAAAACCCATTCCACCTGTTAGATGCCTTGACTTATTCTGCTCTGTTCAAGTGTGACAGAATGGGAGAATCATTTCTTCCTTCCCTTTTCCTTTGTCTCAAGGATGCTGATTTTCATTTCCCAAAATATTTTAATTCTACATAGAGTGAGAGATATTTACTCTATGCACATTATAGTCCATTATACTATATAATAAATACAAGTTGCTTCCTTTTCTTCCTCCAAAGTTAGTGCAAAGTCCCAATGTAAACATAGTGTTTAAGTGAAAAAGCTTTGTGAATCTTTACCTACATTGGAACACTTTTTTAATGCTGGTGTTAGCATATATCACTAAGATCTACTTTTGTACACTAATCATGTAATGTCAAGTTTTTGCCATATTTGTTATTCACAATTTTAATAAATTCAATTTTTACAGGGCAGCTATGTGGCACAGTGAATAGAGCACCAGCCCTGGAGTTAGGAGGACCTGAGTTCAAATCTGGCCTCAGACACTTGACACACTTACTAGCCATATGACCTTGGGCAAGTCAATTAACCCCAATTGCCTTGCCTTCCCCCCTCCAAAAACAATCCAATTTTTTCTAATATTAACCTTATGATGAGGAAGTTCAACTATATATAAATAAGGTAACTTTCAGTAGAGGAAGCATAAGAAACCATTAGAGCAAGAAAGTGATTGTCTAGATGAAAATTTCTGCCCACCATGGGGAGTATCTTGAAGTCGGGAGTTTAAAAGTTTTCTTGAAATAATTGAGAATTGTATGTGTGTCTTATCAACTAGTAGAATAAACAAAATGATTTTCTTTTTTTTTCTATTTCAGAGTATTCTCCTGACAATGAAGAAAAACATTTCTAAAATGTCTGGCTCATACTTGCCCTGCCCAGAACTTCTCTCTTTTTATAAGGAGACAAAGTAGGTTGTGATTATGAAAGTAAAATATATCATAAGATGAAGGAAATGCAGGGACCACTTTAGAACATAGAAGCTTTTGAAGAGCCTGGAATTAGCAGTATTCTATTTGGCATATGAATTTGCTAAGCCTTTATTATTGAATAGAATATTTTAAGATAAGAAAACTGGCTCCAGGTGAGTTACTCATCTGCTGCTTTTTCTAGATCATTTTTTTTGGAGGGGGAAGGCAGGGCAAATGGGGTTAAGTGACTTGCTCAAGGTAGTAAGTGTTAAGTGTCTGAGGCTGGATTTGAACTCAGGTCCTCCTGACTCCAGGGCTGGGTGTTCTATTTACTTCACCACCTAGCCACCCTCCTAGATCGTTTTTATATGTGTTTGACAGAAAAGATGAAACTCTGCTGATACATATATTCCATTTAAAAAGATTTTGAAATATGTGTCTCTTAGCTTCTCATTTGATATCTTTTATTCTATTAAATTCTTGCTTTCCTAAACAAGAAGTGATATATTTATTTTTTACTCAAGCTTTCATAGTTATGGTGGAACCTGAGGAACAGGAAACCTCAAAATAGTCCTTCTGTTTTGTTTTTTTTGCTAACAAACAAACAAACAAAGAAGCATGTTCCTAATTTGGGCTTTTTATTGTCTACAATCAGATAAATAATGCATTGATGTCAATGGTTTCATCATCCTATCACTCTTTGCTGTGTGGTATTTAATATTAATTGGTACAATTTCTTGGCTGTTAAAGGAGAAAAAATACTCGGTAATGTAGCTGTGATTGATTCCTATTGTCTTTTTTTGTTATATAAGCTTACCTCTAAAAATTAGAATTATCTAGGCTGCTGGCTCATTAAGACCTTTTTTTTTTTGTAAAGCAGATACCCATTTTTAAGCTTCCAGACACATATACAATGAATAACACACTGAACCCTGCAGACTAGGAAGCCTTGAATCTCACAGGTTTCAGAACTGAAGTACCTATACCAAGAAAATTCGTACTGCTGATTGTTCTCAATAGCTATGTGAGACACTGGACAAGCCACTGAGTCTCTGGTGTTTTTTTTTTCCATTTCTCATCTGAATTAGATGATTTTAAGTGCCCTTCCAACTCTGAAAGTCAAAGAATATAATTACTGTCTTTGTACTTACACATAGTTCTTCAAACACTGTTGATGTTTGCAATTACCTGTTATGTTATAGTACACGTTGGGGCGGCTAGGTGGCGCAGTGAATAGAGCACCGGCCCTGGAGATAGGAGGACCTGATATAGTACACATTGCCAGGCAGTTCAGAGATAGGGACACCTTTTCTTATTTGAAGAATAAGCCTGTCTTTTCTTCTTTCATTGCTGAGTTTGATTATGGAAAGAATAAAAATGATAATATGATATTAAAGCACTTAACACAGTGATTAACACATAGGTACTCAAAAAAGATTTATTGTTTGAATGTGTTTCCCAGAATCCTAGTTGCTTCCCTCCGAATGTGCTGAAGCTTTGAAATAGGAAGAATAGGAGAAAGGAAGGTGGTAATGAAGGAAAGAGGGGAAAATTCTCTGGCCACTGTTCAATTAAGACACCTGAGAGCTCAGGCTTACATTTTAACAAAAACATTTTTACTCTCAGCCCTTGGACTTCAGAAGCAGAAAGAGAGAGAGGGAGGAAGGAAGGAAGGAAGGAAGGAGGAAAGACTAAAAGTAATCTTTTTCTTAGGACAGGGCTTGTCAAAAAATTTCAAGGTGGATTTGTCAATTATGTAGCAGTAAAATGTCGATGTTTAAATGCAAAATTTTATATTAGAATTCTTATTAGTCATTAGAGTTGTCTTATTGGCTTCAATAGGAAGTTTCTGTTAGGCCCTAGTTCTTGAAACCAAATCTTGTTTCTAGGACTTGGGGAAGATTGAAAAATTTAGCCTACACAAAGAGAAAAGAGTATTTTACCTTGTGTACCCCCACATACCCCCTTACTTTTCAAACAACAACTTTTGAAGGCAGTACTAACAAGAGACCAGAAAAGAGATTCAAGAGATTAAAATAAAATACACAGACAACTGTGTACATACAAGAGATACTCTTTTTTTGTTTTGTTTTTGCTTTTTGGAGGGCAATTAGGGTTAAGTGACTTGCCCAAGGTCACAATGGCTAGTTTTTGTGTTAAGTGTCTGAGGCTGGATTTGAACTCAGGTCCCCCTGACTCCAGGGCCAGTGCTCTACTCACTACACCACCTAGCCACCCCATTGGAGATATTCTTTGAAGACACTAGCTTTGAGGGGGACAAAGAAAACTTCTTACAGAAAGTGGAATTTTAGCTGAGGCTCAAAGGAAGCCAGTGAGGTCGAGATTCAGAGATATGGAAGAATATTCCACACATGGAGGACAGCCAATGAAAAGGCAAAGAGATGGGAGATGGAACAACAAGTAGGCCAGTGCATTGAGCTAAGGTAAAGTGGGAGAAGGCTGAAAAGGCAGGAGGGACAAGGGGACTCCCTTCTCCTTGATATTTTCTGGGTTTTCAGAACATTGATCTCTCCTAATTCTCCTCCTATCCATCTGATTGCTCCTTTTTAGTCTCCTTAGCTGGCTCTTCATCCAGGTCATGTCCTAATCATTAGTGTCTCCCAAGGCTCTGTCCTTGGGCCTTCTTTTCCTGGATTCAATTATCTCTATGCAGATGATTTCCAGAACTATGTATCCACTCCTAGTTTCTTGCCTGAGTTCCTGGTCTGCATCTACCAACAGCCTTTTGGCCATCTTGAACTGGAAATCCCATAAGCATTGCAAACTCAACAGGTACCAAACAGAACTCCTCCTCTTTCTCTAATAAACCTTCCCCTCTTCCTAATCTCCCTATTGCTGTAGAAGGTACCACCCAAGATCACAAGCTAGATGTCATCCTCCCCTCTGTCTCTCTCCTACCCCTTTTTTATCCCTCTTTTCCTAACTACTTCTCTCTTCCTCTCGTCACAGTTTTCCCCTCCCCTATCTCTCTTCTCAGAGGATATATTCTGGTTGGTCTTGAAAACCTTTCATGCTCTGGTCCCTTCTTAGCTTTACAGTTTTCTTACATCTTACTCCCAGCCATGTACTTTGGGATCCAGTTAACACTAGATTAACAACATTCTTACTGTTTCTAGCATGAGACATTCCCATCTCCTCTGGTCATTTTCACTGGCTTGGCCCATACCTTGAATTCTCTCCTGCCTCATCTCTGCCTGTTGGCTTCCCTGGCTTTCAAGTCTCATCTAAAATCCCACCAGAAGGCAAGAAGCCTTTCCCAGGCCTTAATCATGGAGCCTTTCCTTTGTTGACTTACCTCTGATTTATCTTCTATGTATCTTGTTTACACATGGTTGTTTGCATGTTGTCTCCCTTATTAGACCGAGTTCCTTGAAAGCAGGGACTTTTTTTTGTCTCCCTAGTGTTTAGAATAGTGCCTAGCACATAGTAGGAATTAATAAATGCTTCTAGACTTGACTGCATGGCACCAGATACTGAGGAACTTTAAATGCCATAGAATTTTATATTGGATCCTGCAAGTAAGAGGGAGCCACTGTAGCTCATTGGGCAAGGGACTGGCTTATATTTTTTTTAATTTTTTTAAAGCAATTGGGGTTAAGTAACTTGCTCAAGGTTACACGGCTAGTCATTATTTATGCGTGGGTGCTCATTTTCTGAGGCCAGATCTGATCTCGGGTCATCCCAACTCCGAGGCCGGCGCTCTTACTCACTGCGCCGCCTGGCCGCCCCTTTTAGGGCATTGGGGTTAAGTAACTTGCCCAAGGTTACACGGCTAGGTTTTTGTTTGTGTGGATTAAGTGTCTGAGGCCGGATCCGAACTCAGGTCCTTCTGACTCCATGGCCAGCGCTCTACTCACTGCACCACCTAGCCGCCCTGACTGGCTTATATTTTTGAAAAATTACCTTGGCAACTGAGTGGAAGATGGACTGGAATGGGGAGAAACTTGGGGCTTATGATAGCCTTGTTGGTTTAGTGCATTGCATTCCAAATCAGAAGATCAGGGTTCCAGTCTTAGCTCTGTTACTTATTAGATGTGACCTTGGACATATTATTTCTTCTCTCTCTATGTAAAATAAGTGGATTGGACTGAATGATCTCTAAAGTCTCTTTCATCTTTAATGGAATCCCTTCTGTGATTTAAATTATAACAGGCTGAGCTGATTTTGTTTATTTTGCTACTTAAAGAGATGCTAGAAATAAAATAATAAATAAACAAATTAAACGATAAATAAAATAAATAATAAAAATAATTTTTAAATGGGGGTATACTGGTTTTCAGAACACTTTTCTTGTATTTTAAAATATCTTTAGAGATACCTACATTCTAGTTTCATGGATAAAATAGAAATATTTTTGAGCATGTAGCAGCTTTTGTAAAGTTAAAATGCTTATTTCCTCTTTTTTTCTGGCTTACATCATTTATTTCTGCCAGATTTTGAATTACAAATTTTCTCCTCGTTTTTCCCCTACCCACCTCCCCAAAATAGTGGTCCCACAGGATATCCTCTCCTCCAATCTGCTCTCTCCCATATCTTCCCCCATATTCCCTTCGACTTTTCCAGTAGGGCATGGTGGATATCCATGCCCCAGTGCCTGTATATCTTATTTCCCAGTTACAGGTAAAATAGTATTAATAATAGTATACATATATTTAAATATTCAGTTTTAAAACTTTGAATTCCAGATTCATTGCCTTCCTCCCTTGTCACCCACCCTTACTGGGAAGATAAGCAATTCAATATAGGTTGTACATGTGTAGCTAATGCAAAACATTACCATAGTAGATATATTGTAAAAGACTGATTATATTTCCCTCCCTCCTATCCCACCTCCCACTTGTTCTATTCTCTACTTTGGTCCTGTCCCTTTTCAAAAGTGGGTGCTTCCAACTTAACCTTCCCCCGAGCCTGCCCTCCCTTCCATCATCCCCTCTCTCATCCCCTTCCCCTCTATTCTCCTGTATGGTGAGATACCCTATTTAGTGTATATGTTCTTCCCTCCCTGGGCCAAATCCAATGAAAGTAAGGTTGACCCATTCCCTTTTGCCTTCCTGTTCTTCCCCTCCATTGTGACCATTTTCCCTTGCCTCTTCTATATGAGATAGTTCACCCCATTCTGTCTCTCCCTATCTCCTCTAATTATATTCCTCTCTCACCTCTTAATTTCACCTTTTAAGTATCATCGCTTCCTATTAAATTGGTCCTGTGCCCTGTATCTATGTATACCTGTACACATATATACACACACTCACTTATGTATTCATATACCCTCCAATATAGACTATATATATATATATATATATATATATATATATATATATATTTCTATTCCTTTCAACTATTTTCATACTGAGAAAAGTTTCATTAGTTATAATTATTGTTTCTCCATGTAGGAATGTAAATAGTTCAACTTTGATAAGTTCCTTATGATTTCTTTTCCCTGTTTACCTTCTCAAGCTTCTCTTGCTTCTTGTATCTGAATGTCAAATTTTCTATTCAACTCTGGTTTTTTCTTCAAGAATACTTGAAAGACCTCTATTCCACTGAAGGACCATATTTTCCTCTGAAACATGATACTCAGTTTTGCTGAGTAGGTGATTCTTGGTTTTAATCCTAGCCCCTTTGACCTCTGGAATATCATATTCCATGCCCTTTGATCCCTCAGTGTAGAAGCTGCCAGATCTTGTGTTATCCGGATTGTGTTTCTACAATATTCAAATTGGTTTTTTCCTGGCTGCTTGTAATTCTCTCCTTGATCTGGGAATGCCAGAACCTGACTATAATATTCCTAGGAGTTTTCTTTTTGGGATCTTTTTCAGGAGGTGATTGGTGGATTCTTTCAACCTCTATTTTGCCCTCTGGTTCTAAAACATCAGGGCAGTTTTCCTTGAGAATTTCTTGGACGATGATTTCTAGGTTCTTTCTTTGATCATGGCTTTCAGGCAGTCCAATAATTTTAAAATTATGTCTCCTGGATCTATTTTCCAGGTCATTGGTTTTTCCCATGAGATATTTCACATTGCCTTCTATTCTTTCATTTGTTTGGATCTTTTTAACAGCATCTTGATTTCTCATAAAGTCACTAGCTTCCCTTTGCTCCCTTCTAAATCTGAAGGAGTGACTCTCCTCAGTAATCTTTTGAGATTCTTTTTCCATCTGGCAAATTTGGCTTTTTAAGGCATTCTTCTCCTCATTGCCTTTTTGAGCCTCTTTTGCCATTTGAGTTAGTCTATTTTTTAAGGTGTTATTTTCCTCAGTCAGGCTGTTGACTCTCATTTCATAATTTTCTTGCATTGTTCTCATTTCTCTTCCCAATTTTTCCTCCACTTCTCTTATCTGCTTCTTAAGGTCCTCTATGGCCTGTAACTAGCTCGTATTTTCCTTTGAAGCTTTTGGTGCAGGAGTTCTGACTTTACTGTCTTCCTCCTGTTCCATGCTTTGATCCTTTTTGTCCCCAAAATAGGAGTCTAATATTAGATTCTTCTGTTTGGTTTTTTTTTCCTTTGCCTGGTCATGTTGCCACTCAAGTACTTGACTTTGGGGCTTTTTGCCACAGTAGGACTCTGCCACCAGACAGGGGAGCTTCTATCCAAAATGCTGGGGTTTTCTCAGCTGCCAGAGGTATTAGTTGGGTGCCCTCTCTGAAGCCTTCACATGCTCTGGCAAGCTGGTCACACACCCCAGGACCTCCATCCTAGACTGCAATCCAGATCCAAGCAGGTTAAAGCAAGAGCAATTACCCCTCAGACTGGTCCCCCTATAATCTGCAGGCCAGGAGCTGAAGCTACCACATGGTGGCAGCTGTGTTATGGCTCCTCAGCTGCTTCTCGCCCTGGGGGCAAAAACCCATTCACTCCCAACTACTGCTCCCAAATTCCACAATGCACTGACCTCTCACTTTGTCCTTGATATCTATATGTTGATAATTCTGGAAACCGCCACAGCTGATCTGAAGTCCCTCCAGCTGGTGGTTGGTCAGGCCCACCCTGCCAGCCTGCTGGACTGTTCTCAGTGGGAGGTTAGCTTCTCTGTGTCATTTTGTGGGTTCTGTAGCTCCAAAGTTTGTTCAGAGTCCCCTTTTTAGATGGATTGGTGAAGGTGGAAGCTGGAGCCCCATGGAAGTCTTATTTCTACTCCTCCATCTTGACTCTGGTCCCCCTTATTTCCTCTTAAAATTCTTCTAAACATTCACAAAAAATGTTAATCACTTTCTTTCAGCCATCTTTTTCAAGGACATTTGGCACATTAAGGAACCAACCATCATTTTATATCTTTAATCACCGTGGGAGAATATTGTTCCAGGCTGCCAGGATAGTAAGTTCTTCCAGCCATGCTATATCTTTATCATCTAACTCCACCCTAAAGTTAAGAAAACTAGAAACTCTGAATTGTTAATGTTTTTGTATAATATAGTAAAAAGCCAGTATACACAGATGGAATGTTGTGATTAGTGCTATAAACTTCTTTTTAAAATTTCTGGAGCAGTATCGATTTTGTTTTTCTAGACTTTCAAACAGAACTAAGGACTTTTTTTTGTATGATGTAAATGCAGTGATTTTCACTTGACTGGACAAGGCAGTGTTTAGTTATTGCAACAATTATGCCATGGAACACATCTGACTTTTTCCATACATTAGAACTTTTTTTAAGCTAAAAAAAATATATTGTTGCTAGACACTCTGTTGAAAAATTTTCTTGGAAGAACAATGAAGTTTTTATTACAGTTTATTTTCTTTTCGGTGGCACTACAATTCGAAGTGGTTTTTTTATGTGGAAATACTGTGTAGACTATTGTATTTTGTAGCACAAATTACAGAAAAAACTGTTGGTTTTCATTTCTCAAGCTTAAATGATCTTCACTGAAGTGTATTTGTATACCAAAATGGTAGAAAGTGGTTACACTTAAAATTTTTCCAGTTTGGAAAAATTGATTGCTAACTTTTTCCCATATAGTTATATCCCTCTAAATCCTCCAGATACCTCCTATTCCCCTACCTTCTGGGACTCCCATATCACAACTGCATTGATACTGGGCAATTGTGTGGCAGAAATTATTGGTCCTAACAAAAATGTATTTATTGAGCTCAATTCATTTAAAGGTATTTATGTTGATTTCTTTGCCTGTAAAAGTATGGATTTGTTGCTTACTTTGTATTTGTAGTTTTTGTTTGTTTGTTTTGAAGGGGGGAAGGCAGGGCAATTAGGATTAAGTGACTTGTCCAAGGTCACACAGCTAGTAAGTATTAAGTATCTGAGGCTGGATTTGAACTCAGGTCCTCCTGACTCCAGGGCTGGTGGTCTATTCATTGTGGTACCTAGCCACCCCTGTATTTGTAGTTTTTGAAAATAGACCTAAAAATGAATTGATATTAGAGTTTAAGATTAATGGTTTTCTAACCAATTTTTTTCTTGTATGGTATTTTTCTTCTTTTGTTTTTTTTTCCCAGATGATTTTCACATTCAGTATTCCAGCTATCCTTATAGTCACACTTTGAGCAATAGGTAAAATAAGTATTACCTTTTCATATTCATGTGAAGAAATAGTCACAGGGAGCTTATGGACAAGCCAGGTCTTTTATGTCCCAGCTCTGTCTTCTTATACAAATTATACTTTGGAGTCAGCCACCAACTTGCATTTTTTCCTTTTAGTAGAGGACCTGTTAAAAATCACTGCAGTGTAGGGGCAGCTAGGTGATGCAGTGAATAGAGCACTGGCTCTGGGTTCAGGAGGACCTGAGTTCAAATCTGGCCTCAAACACTTAACTCAAAACTAGCCATGTGACCTTGGGCAAGTCACTTGACCCCAATTGCCCTGCCCTCCCCCCTCCAAAAAGAAAAAAAAAACACTGCAGTGAAATGTGTGTGTGAAATCTGAGTTTTCTACTAGTTCAAACAATTTAGTACCACAAAATTTCAGTGTAAGAAGAAAAAAAATGTCCTCAGAGACCAAGTTCAGGGTAATAGGAAGAAGAGTCACCAATGTGGGAGGTGGTAGCTTCTGCCTTTAGTATTGGCACTGCAGCTTAGTTGCTGTGTGACCTGTGACCTTTTTGAGCCTCATTTTCCTCATCTGCAAAATGTGGATGTTCAAACTTTTTCATTCTGGAAATTTACTGTAGACAATTTGATCTGTATGGTCAAGTCCTGTAACCTACAGTTTGTTAGGATTTGTGAATATGGAGGAGGAGGAGGGAAAGAAAAGATGCTTCAGTTCCTCCTACCAGCTTCTTAATATCAGGAGCCCATGGTGATAGAGAAAAGCTTTTTCTTTTCTTTTCTTTTTTTTTTTTTGCTTTTTGGAGGGCAATAGGGGATGAGAACAGCTTTTTCTAAAAAATATCCCCAGGCTAAGTTCCTAGTTACATCCAGGCCATTTATTACTAAAGATACAGGATGGCTATGTGATTCAAATAGAGGGAGAATTGTTATCTTCTTTCCTTGTTAACTAATTGATAAATGATATTTAAAATCAAATATATATGATCGTACATAGCTTATTTATAGCAGGCTGACTTGTTTTTTCATTCACACTGTCAATTTCTGAAAGTGAAGATGTGTTTAACTTTATTTCTGTTTTATGGTGTAAACTAATTTTACCTTTTAAGAAAACTTGGCCAGGTCACTGATCTGATCTTTAGGAAGTTTCTCATAGGTACTTTTCTCTATCAGACTGTCACTTTCACTGTAATTTACAGACCCAACTTTTTAAAAGGTGGCAAGTTAAGTGTCTTAGATTTAGGTTTAAAACTGTCACCATAAAACTGCAACTTTTCCTTTTTTTTTTTTTAGGGCAATTGGGGTTAAGTAACTTGCCCAAGGTCACATGGCTAGGTTTTTGTTTGTGTGGATTAAGTGTCTGAGGCCAGCTCCGAACTCAGGTCCTTCTGACTCCAGGGCTGGTGCTCTACTCACTGCGCCACTAGCCGCCCCTGAACTGCAACTTTTCAATTCAGTCTAGTGGCATCAATAATAATTTGGATAAGAATTAGGCTAGAGGGGCGGCTAGGTGGTGCAGTGAATAGAGTACCGGCCCTGGAGTCAGGAGGACCTGAGTTCAAATTTAGCCTCAGACACTTAACACAAAAACTAGTCGTGTGACCTTGGGCAAGTCACTTAACCCCAATAGCCCTCCAAAAAGCAAAAAAAGAATTAGGCTAGAAATGTACTGTAATCTCAATGGAAGGAATTTAAATTCAGAGTATGAGAACAAAAATGTGACTTTCAAGTCATAGCAAAGTATGGGAAAGAAATCACATTGGGTACCATGACTGTTTCTACCTTTAATCAAGTGTTAGTGAACACTGCCTTCTTCTCCTCTGCTTGGTCTCAGATGTCTGTTTCTCAGAAACGTTTAATGCTGTGTTACAGAGGGAGAAATAACATCTTAGGAATTATTTTGACAATGAGAATCAGTGATTGGCCATCAGTACCTTTCAAGAGTACTCAGATGCGATTGCTACAGTTAGGCCAAAGCAGTTTATCTTGGGATGATGATGTCCTTTCTTTTAAAACATCTCAGCTATTCTGCTTCTTAGATACTTTTATATCACTTGTTTAATTGGGAACATCTCCATAAAGATTTAGCAAAGATCACCACAGACAAACAGAGCTGGAGGCAGGCTAAAACTCTTTAATTGTTTTGTTTTTTAATTTCCACAGTTGTGAAAATTAATCTCTTCCAGAGGCTTGAAAATAGCAGGGAGAACGGGGCACCATGTCATATTGAGTGAGTATAAATGTCAGTTCATAGTGATATAAGCTAACCTGTTAATAGAGCTGTAGCAGCAAGCACCCCAACATCCCCAGGGTGGCTGCCAACACAAGTTCTTAGATCTGCTTTTGTAAAGGAAAGCAACTCAAAGTGGGTTAACAAGCTCACTTTAATGAAACAAACATATATTACCTAGTTCAGAGGACAAAGGTCAGCATCCTGAACTTCAGAGTATACAGACAGGTCATACAGACAGGCTTCCAAACTGTCCAACCATTATCAATACCAAATCACAGTTACCAGAGAGGGAAGCATCAACATCTGGGTTTTCAAAGCTGGAGGGCTCTCAACGGCTGCCCAGAGTCTCATCTGGTCAAATCACACAACACTTCTCAAAGTGAGCCCCAAAGCAAAGCCTCCCATCAGGGATTATACAGCCTTCTCCTGGCTCAGAGAATGTAACAACCTTCTTGACCCACTGCCCAATCACAAAGTATCAAGGTGTGGGCATTCCTGAAAACCAAGCCTCCCACCACTGGCTCCAGGTGCACTTAAGCTAGGGGCAGGGAGGATCTTTAAATTTGCATTTCCATTACAAGAGCTGTCCCAAAGAAATAAATAAAGCAATGTAGATACCATTTAGGAGATTATGGGAGATTTCTGTATTAAGTGATTACTCAAAGAGCTGCAGAATGACTGAAGCTAATTAAGCAAACAATTTTCGAGACATTTGGCAATGTCTGTGTATTGTTTTCTTTAGATCCCCCTGGTACAATATTACTTTCCTTTTTAGGAAATTGGGGAAACAGTTTGATACTCTGGTGAGCCTAGAAGCCCACGAAAGTTAGAAAAAAACAGACAAACAAAAGTATCTATCCTAAGTGGGGAGCCAATATGCTGTCTTACTAGATGGCCTCCGTTTTGGTTTCAGAATAACCTGTACTTTGAAACATGTGCCAGCCCCATCCCAACTATATCTGTCCTGTTTGTTGGTGTATTAAGTGATCTTTCTTTTGCACAGCCCCAACTATATCACAAAGCTAACCAGGTTTGGTTTTTTCCTTTTGTTAAATGATCTTGCCAAGGCCAATAAGAACTATGATCCTTAACCTACTCCTGAGAGTATTTTTTCATCTCCTTTTCTAGCCCTGTGTCTCTAGAAACAATGTACAAATGGTTTTTATGGTAATATTTCTTCTTTAGCATTAAAGATGCTTTCACTAAATACTTTCCTGTTTCTTTTGCCTGACTTCCAAGATCTTATATATCAGGATAAGATAACTTAGTAGACTCCTAGTAATATGTAACACAGGAAGGCAGCATGGTATAGACAGGCAGGCAGCATGCATTTATTGAACACTTCCTATGAGCCGGGCAGGCATTGGGCTGAGTGCTTTACAAATATGCCATTTGAGTTCTGGGGGAATCAATAAGACAAGCAGGGCTGGGCTGACTCTTGGAAGGATGCTCCATGGTGAGAATGCAGTTGAAGTATGGTGGCCAAGTCAGGAGTTAGAGGCACTAGCCAGAAGAAGAATAAAGGTTGTCTAATGTGGGCCCGTCCCCAAAATGGAGGCTGCAGGAGGAACTCAGCAGTGGGAGGTGACCAGCAAGAAAACAATAGAGGTTTTAAAGGGGAGAGTAGCTGACAAATAGAGTCCAGAAGTCCAGAAGCTCAGAAGTAGAGTTAGAAGGGGCATGAAGGTTGGCCTTCCCCAAAATGGAGGGCCCTGGAGAAACTCACCAATGGGAAAAGAGGGCTGCCATGCCAAAGGGATGTTCCAAGGTGAGAATGTTGAGGCATAGCATTCAAGTCCAGAAAGTCAGAAACAGAGCAAAGAAGGAAATGAAGGTTGGCTGGCCTGGACTCCTTCTATAATGTAGTTTCCCTGGCCCTGGATAAAAATCCAGGAGCTCACCAATGGGGGAAAGGGAACACACATAGGAGAGGGATGTTCCTGGGTGAGACTAAACTTGAGGCATGGTATCCAAGCCAGGAAAGGAATGAAGGTTGGCTGGCCTGGGCCCCTCCCCCAAAGGACTCCAAGAAGGACTCACTAATGGGAGATGGGTACCGATATTGTGGAAGGATGTTTCAGGGTACAGCTGAGACTACAGCTGAGGCATGGTATCCAAATTCAGAAATTCAGAAGCAGAGACAGCAGGACAATGAAAATTGACTGGCCTGGGGGTTTCCTGAGAATAGAGACCCTGGGAGGGACTCACCAATGAGATATAAGGGCCAGGAGGGTGGAGGGATGTTCCAGGGTGAGGCTGCAGCTGAGGCATGGAGTTCAAATCCAGAAAGTCAGAAGCAGAGCCAGAAAGGGAATGCAGGCTGGTAGGCCTGGTCCCCTCCCCAGAAGGGAGGTCTCTAGAGGAACTCACCAATGGGAGGCAAGGGCCAGGAAGGTGGAGGGATGTTCCAGGGTGAGATTGCAGCTGAGGCATGGTGTTCAAATCCAGAAAGTCAAAAGCAGAGACAGGAAGGGAATGATGGTTGACTTGCCTGGACCCCTTGCCAAAATAAATATCCCCAGAGGAATTCACCCCTGGGAGATGGGGGCTGGTATGATGGAGGGATGTTCTAGGGTGCAGTGGAGACTGAAGCTGAGGCATGGTGTCTAAATCCAGAAATCCAGAAGCAGAGACAGGAGGGCAGTGAAGGTTGTTCGGCCTTGGGGTGTCCCCAAAATGGAGACCCTGAGAAGATCTTACCCCTGGGAGATGTGGGCCAGCATGGTGGCGGGAAGTTCCAGGGTGGGACTGTAGCTGAGGCATGATGTCCAAATCCAGAAATCCAGAAGCAGAGACAGGAGGGCAGTGAAGGTTGGTTGGCCTTGGGGTGTCCCCAAAATGGAGACCCTGAGAAGATCTTACCCCTGGGAGATGTGGGCCAGCATGGTGGCGGGAAGTCCCAGGGTGGGACTGCAGCTGAGGCATGATGTCCAAATCCAGAAATCCAGAAGCAGAGACAGGAGGGCAATAAAGGTTGGCTGGCCTGAGGGTCTCCCCAAAATGGAGACCCTGAGAAGATCTTACCCCTGGGAGATGTGGGCCAGCATGGTGGCGGGAAGTTCCAGGGTGACACTGCAGCTGGGGCATGGTGTTCATGTCCGGAGGGTCAGAAGTAGAGCCAGAAAAGGAATGAAGGTTGGTAGGCCTGGGCCCCTTGCCAAAATGGAGGCCTCTAGAGGATTTCACCAATGGTAGACCATGGCCATTGTAGTGAAGTGATGTTCCAAAGCACATTTGAGATTGCAACTGAGGCATAGTGTCCAAGTCCAGAAACTCAGAAGCTGAGACAGAAGGGTGATGAAAGTTGGCTGGGCTGGGGATCTCCCCAACATTGAGGCCCTGTGAGGAACTCACTGGTTGGAGACAAGGGTGAGGATGGTAGAGAGATGTTCCAGGGTGGGACTGCAGCCAAGGCATAGTGTCCATGTCCAGAAATTGAGAAGCAGAGCCAGAAAGGGAATGAAGGTTGGCCTGCCTGGGCTCCCCCTCATACTGGAAACCCCTAGAGGAATTCACCAATGGGAGATGGGAGCTAGCACTATGGATGGCTGTTCCAGGGTACAATTGAGACTGTAGCTGAGGCATTGTGTACAAGTCCAGAAAGGCAGAATCAGAGCCAGGAAGAGAATGAAGGTTGCTTGGTCTGGGCCCTACCCCAAAATGGAGGCCCTGAGAAGAACTTATCAATGGGAGCCGAGGGCCAGGAGGGTAGAGGGATGTTCCAGGGTAAGATGGCAGCTGAGGCACTGTGTCCATGTCCCGAAATTGAGAAGCAGAGCCAGAAAGGGAATGAAGGTTGGTAGGCCTAGGCCCCTCACCAAAATGGAGGCATCTAGAGGAATTCACCAATGGGAGATGGGAGCTAGCATCATGGAGGGATGTTCCAGGGTGCAATTGAGACTGCAGCTGAGGCATGGTGTACAAGTCCAGAAAGGCAGAATCAGAGCCAGGAGGAGAATGAAGGTTGCTTAGTCTGGGCCCTTCTCTAAAATGGAGGCCCTGAGAGGACTTCATTAATGGGAAAAGGGAAGTGGCTTGATGGAGGGATGATCCAGGGTGAAACTGCACTTGAGGCATAGTATTCAAATCTGGAAAATTAGGTGCAGAGCCAGGAAGGGAATGAAGGTTGATTGGCCTAGGCTCCTCCCCAAAATGGAGGTCTTGAGAGGAGCTCACCAGTGGGAGACAAGTACCTGTATGATAGAGGGATGTCTCAGGATGCAGTTGAGTCTGCAGCTGAGGCATGATGTCCAAATCCAGAAATCCAGAAGCAGAGACAGAAGGGCAATAGAGGTTAGCCGGTCTTGAGGTCTCCTCAAAAGGGAACTTCTGAGAGGAATTTGCCACTGGGAGATGGGGGCCAGTGGGGTGGAGGGAAGTTCCAGGGTGGGATTGCAGCTGAGGCATGGTGTACAAGTCTGTTAAGACAGAAGCAGAGCCAGAAAGGGAATGAAGGCTGCTAGGCCTGGTCCCTTCCCCAAAATGGAGGTCTCTAGAGGAACTCACCAATGGGAGGCAAGGGCCAGGAAGGTGAAGGGGTGTTCCAGGGTGAGATTGCAGCTGAGGCATGGTGTTCAAATCCAGAAAGTCAAAAGCAGAGACAGGAAGGGAATGATGGTTGACTTGCCTGGACCCCTTGCCAAAATAAATATCCCCAGAGGAATTCACCCCTGGGAGATGGGGGCTGATATGATGGAGGGATGTTCTAGGGTGCAGTGGAGACTGAAGCTGAGGCATGGTGTCCAAATCCAGAAATCCAGAAGCAGAGACAGGAGGGCAGTGAAGGTTGTTCGGCCTTGGGGTGTCCCCAAAATGGAGACCCTGAGAAGATCTTACCCCTGGGAGATGTGGGCCAGCATGGTGGCGGGAAGTTCTAGGGTGGGACTGTAGCTGAGGCATGATGTCCAAATCCAGAAATCCAGAAGCAGAGACAGGAGGGCAGTGAAGGTTGGTTGGCCTTGGGGTGTCCCCAAAATGGAGACCCTGAGAAGATCTTACCCCTGGGAGATGTGGGCCAGCATGGTGGCGGGAAGTTCCAGGGTGGGACTGCAGCTGAGGCATGGTGTCCAAATCCAGAAATCCAGAAGCAGAGACAGGAGGGCAGTGAAGGTTGGTTGGCCTTGAGGTGTCCCCAAAATGGAGACCCTGAGAAGATCTTAACCCTGGGAGATTAGGGCCAGCATGGTGGCGGGAAGTTCCAGGGTGGGACTGCAGCTGAGGCATGGTGTCCAAATCCAGAAATCCAGAAGCAGAGACAGGAGGGCAGTGAAGGTTGGTTGGCCTTGAGGTGTCCCCAAAATGGAGACCCTGAGAAGATCTTAACCCTGGGAGATTAGGGCCAGCATGGTGGCGGGAAGTTCCAGGGTGGGACTGCAGCTGAGGCATGGTGTCCAAATCCAGAAATCCAGAAGCAGAGACAGGAGGGCAGTGAAGGTTGGTTGGCCTTGAGGTGTCCCCAAAATGGAGACCCTGAGAAGATCTTAACCCTGGGAGATTAGGGCCAGCATGGTGGCGGGAAGTTCCAGGGTGGGACTGCAGCTGAGGCATGGTGTCCAAATCCAGAAATCCAGAAGCAGAGACAGGAGGGCAGTGAAGGTTAGCCAGCTTAGGGGTCTCCCCAAAATGGAGACCCTGAGAAGATCTTACCCCTGGGAGATTCGGGCCAGCATGGTGGCGGGAAGTTCCAGGGTAGGACTGTAGCTGAGGCATGGTGTCCAAATCCAGAAATCCAGAAGCAGAGACAGGAGGGCAGTGAAGGTTAGCCAGCTTAGGGGTCTCCTCAAAATGGAGGCCCTGAGAGGAACTCATCACTGGGAGATGGGGGCCAGTGGGGTAGAGGGAAGTTCCAGGATGGGACTGTATCTGAAGCCTGGTATTCAAGTTCAGAAAATCATAAGCAGAGGCAGAAGGGGAGGGAAGGATAGCTGGCTTGGTCCCCTCCCCAAAATGGAGGCCCTGGGAGGAGCTCACCAGTGGGACAAAGGGTCTTGTCTGGTGAAGGGCTGTCCCAGGGTGGGAATGAGGAATGGTGTCCATGTCCAGAAAGTCAGAAACAGAGCCAGGATTAGAAATAAAGTCGGCTGGTCTGGGCCCCTTCCCCAAATGGAGGCCGAGAGAAGTACTCACCAATGGGAGAAAGGGGCCAAAATTGTGGAGGGTTGTTCCAGGGTGAGAATGCAGCTGAGGTATGGTATTCAAGTCCAGAAATCCAGAAGCAGAGTCAGAAGGGGAGTGGTTATCTAGTCTGGGTCTCTCCCAAAAATGACAGCCTTGAAAGCAACTTACCAATGGGATAACAGGGCTGGAATGGTGGAGGGATGTTTCATGGTGGGACTGTAGTTGAGGTCTAGAATTCAAGTCCAGAAAGTCAGAAGCAGAGGCAGAAGGGGAAGAAGGGATGGCTGGCCTGCTCCCCTCCACAAAACCGAGGTCCTGGGAAGAACATGGGAGACAGAGGTCAGCCTGGCAGATGGATGTTCCACTCTGAGAAATCCACTCAGGTGCATGGTTGTTCCTAGGTGAGGAGGCCCCAGGCACTGAGGGAGATTCCAGGCTGAGACTGCAGCTCCTTGGTGACCCAAGTCCAGAAAGCAAGAAGTGAAGCCTGGAGGGAAGTAAAGTCTGCCCAGCTAGGGTTCCCATCCTAAAATGGAGACCTTGGTAGGAATTCACCAGTGCAAGAAAAGTATCAACATGGTGGAGGGATATTCCAGGGTGAGAAAGCCCCAGTCACTGGTGGAAGTCCCTGGTTGTGCCTCCAGCTGAGGCATTATCAGCAAAGTCAGAAGTGGAGCCAAGAGGGTAATGGTACAGTGAACAGCATATCTGATTGGAGTCAGAAGAGCTGGGTTGAAATTTAAATTCTGGTACTATCTGTGTGACCTTGGGTAGGATCTTTCACCTTGATGAACCTCGGTTCCTTGTCTTATAAATGAGACAACTCGAC
The DNA here is from genome assembly GCA_011680675.1 of Gymnobelideus leadbeateri. Classification (NCBI taxonomy): domain Eukaryota; kingdom Metazoa; phylum Chordata; class Mammalia; order Diprotodontia; family Petauridae; genus Gymnobelideus; species Gymnobelideus leadbeateri. The sequence continues at coordinate 49,492 of WOXC01007415.1, forward strand.
CAATGGCCTCTAAGATCTGGCCACTCTACTATATCTGTAATCACAGGATTAAGAATGCATCTTGGAGTTGCAATGTCTAATTTGTTAATAGACCCATTTCATACAAGCTAATAAGCATTTATTAAGCTCCCATTAAAGTAAGTCAGTGTGCTAAGTGCTAGAATACAGAGATAGGAAAGAAAAGTTCCTGCATTTTATGAAATTGATTAATTTTGAAATGGAAAACATATTTTAGTATGATTAGACTTTGCCCTCAATTATACAACAGGAAAAGGATGATATAAACATGCTCCAGGTAGCCTAGCAACTAGAGTTCTTGAGGTCAGTATATTTATTGTTACTTCAAACTTACATCAGTTGTGACCAGGCCAATCAAGGACACCCTAGTAAAAATGAGCAAACCAAGTCTGCTTTAGAAATGGTCCAATACTACAAAATAATGGTTTTCTTTCCATCATTGGTGAGTAAGAATCTATTCCCCTGGCATAAGGTGCATTGTTTTTTAATTCTGTGAAGACCAGTGAGATCCCAGGGCAACTTAAGGCAAGAGAGAGTTGCAGGGGCAGGGGGGGAGGGGAGAGACAGAGAGACACAGAAAGACAGAGACAGAGAGAGAGACTGAGAGATATCAGGGGACTCTGGGAAGGGTCTGGCCAGAGTCTATCAGAATATATGATTAGGTGACTAGTGGTAGGAGTAGGAAATATAGATGTAAAAATATTAAATAGAATATTTGCAAGGGGAATATAACAATACATCATAAAGATCCTATGCTATGACCAGACTGGATTTATACCAGGAATGAAGGGCTGGTTCAATATTAGTAAAACTATAAGCATAACTGAACATATTAATAGCAAAAAACAAAAATCATATGATTATTTCAACAGATGCAGAAAAGGCTTATGAGAAAATAACACTTGTTCCTCTTAAAAACACTAGAAAACATAGTAATGAAATGATGATAAGTAGTATCTATCTAAACTAAAAGCAAGCATTATTTATAATGGAGAATAAGCTAGAAATTTTTCTAATAAGATCAGAGGTGAAGCAAGGATGTCTATTATCACTATTACTCTTCAATGTTGTGTTAGATATACTAGCTACAGCAATAAGACAAGAGAAATAAATTGAGAGAATAAACATAGAAACAAAACTACCATTTTTTGGTAGATGATATGATGGTTTATTTAGAGAACTCTAGAGAGTCAACTAAAAAAGTAGGAAACAATTAACAAGTTCAGCAAAGTTGCAGAATATAAAATAACCCCATAAAATCATCATCATTTCTATATAAAAAACAACACCCAGCAGGAAGAAATAGAAATTCTATTTAAAATACCTACAGATAGTATAAAATACTTAGGAGTCTACCTGCCAAGACACACATGGGAATTATATAAACACAATTACAAAATACTCTTCAAACAAATAAGGACAGCTCTAAATAATTGGAGAAATACTAATTGCTCATGGGTAGGCTGAGCCAATTAAAATTATAATTAAATTTATTTATATTAATTAATATATATTAAAATTATAAATTAAAATTATAATGCTACCTAAATTAATTTTCTTATTCAGTATCATAACAATTAAACCACCAAAGAATTACTTTATTGAACTAGATAAAAAATTCATCTGGAGGAACAAAAGGTCAAGAATACCAAGGAAATCAATGAAAAAAAAATGGGAAGGAAGTGGGCCTAGTAGTATCAGATCTCAAACTATATTAGAAATCTATAATCATCAAAACTATTTTGTACTGGTAAAAAAAAAGAGAGGTTGATCAGTGGATCCAATTAGGCACACAATATATGGAAACAAATGAACACAGTAATCTAGTGTTTGATAAACCCAAAGATCCCAGCTACTGGGGCAAGAACTCACCATTCAACAAAAACCGTTGGGAAAACTGGCAAGCAGTCTAGTAGAAACTAGGCATAGACCAACACCTAATGCCCTATTCCAAGATAAGCTCAAAATAGACACTTGATTTAGACATAAAAGGTGACATCACAAGCTAATTATGGAACACAGGAGAAATTATCTGTCAGATCTATGTTCACTGCTCCACCTAGCCACCCAAATCTGTCAGATCTATGGATAGAGGAAGAGTTCAGTATCAAACTAGAGATAGGTTCACAAAGAGATGAAATGGGCAATTTTGATTACATTAAATTAAACCATTTTTGTTTGTTTGTTTTTGCTTTTTGGAGTGGGGAAGGCAGGGCAATTGGGGTTAAGTGACTTGCCCAAGGTCACATGACTAGTAAGTGATAAGTGTCTGAGGTCGGATTTGAACTCAGGTCCTCCTGACTCCAGAGCTGGTGCTTTATTCACTGTGCCACCTAGCTGCCCCAAAATTAAACCATTTTTGTACAGACAAATTAATGCAGCTAAAATTAAAAGAAAAAGCAGAAAATTGGGAGAAATATTTGCAGCAAGTTCCTCTGATAAACATCTCATTTCTAAGATATTGTTCAGTCAATCCAGTCATGTCCTACTCTTCATAACCCTATTTCAGGTTTTCTTGGCAAAGATACTGGAGTGATTTGCCATTTCCTTTTCCAGCTCATTTTACAGATGAGGAAATTGATGCAAACAGGGTGAAGCGTCTTGCCCAGGGTCACACAGCTAGTAAGTGTCTGAGGCCAGATTTAAGTGCAGGAAGAGGAGTCTTCCTGACTCTAGGCATGGCACTCTATTCACTGAGCCACCTAGTTCTAAGATATATAGAGAAATGATCCAAATTTACAAGAAAAAGCCATTCCACAACTGATACCTGTTCAAATGATATGAATAAGTTTTCAAGTGAAGAAATACAAGTTATCAATAGCAATATGAAAAAATGCTCTAAACCATGAATAATTAGAGAAACATAAATTAAAATAATTCCAAGGTACTACATCATACTCATCAGATTGGCCAAAATGACAAGAAAAAGAAAATAACAAAATTTTGAGGGGCTGTGGGAAAATAGGTACAGTGATGTACTGTTGGTGGAACTGTCCAGCTACCCTAGAAAGTCATTTGGAATTATGGCCATAAAACTATTGAATTCCTCATACCCTTTGACCCAGAAATACTGCTACTAAGTCTGTACACAAAGAGATTTTTTTAAAAGATTAAAAGGATCCTACATACAAAAAATATTCATAGGAGCTCTGTTTGTGGTGGCAAAGAATTGGACATCAAGGGTTATGTCCATCAACTGGGGAATGGTTGAACAAGTATATGCATGCTACCGTGCTGTATGAAATGATGGAGACGATTTCAGAAAAACCCAGGAATACTTGTATGAACTGATGCCAAGTGAAGTGAGCAGAACCAGGAGAATAATTTATACCAACAATAGCAATATTTTGAAGATAACCAACTTGGAAAGAAAAAGAATTTAAAATATGCTTGTCAATGAAATGAGAGTGCTAGATGGAAAAAATGGAAAAGAAAAAAGTTATGGAAGAAAGGATTGGAAAGGGAATTAGCAACTTGCCACAAGAGGTACAAAACTTTGCCCAAGTAACAAACTTCCTGATACCTCCTGATAGAGAAGTGAAGGACTGAGAATGTAGAATACACACACACACACACACACACACAGATATATGTATATATATATAAACATGGTCAATGCAGAAATTTGTTTTGCTTGAACTATATATATATATATATATATATATATATATATATATATATATATATTTGTAACAGATGTTGAGGTTTTGTTTTTATTTTATTCTTAATGGGGGGAGGAGAGGCATAGGAGAGAGAATGGGGATTTTTGCTGATTAAAAAGTATGAAATTATAAAACTCTGCATACCCTTTCATCCAGCAATACCACAACTAGGTATGTATCCCAAAGAGATCATAAATGGAAGGGGATAGAAAAACAGATTAGAAATCAGAATCCAACAATATATTGTTTATAAGAAACACACTTGAAACAGAGAAACATAAACAGAATTAAAATAAGGAGCTGGAGAAGAATCTATTATGCTTGAGCTGAAGTAAAAAAGGCAGGGGTAGTAATCACAATCTCAGACAAAACAAAAGCAAAAATAGATCAAACTAAAATAGATAAGCAGGGAAAAGTACATCTTGCTAAAAGGCACCATAGACAATGAAGTAATATCAATACTATACATATATGTACCAAATGGTATACCAACCAAAATTTTAAAGGAAAAGTTAAATGACATACTGGAAGAAATAGACAGTGAAACTATATTAGTGGGGGACTTCAACTTTGTTGTCCCAGACTTAGATAAATCTAACCATACAATAAATAAGAAAGGAATTTTAAGAAGATGAATAGAATTTTAGAAAGATATGATAGACCTATGGAGAAAAATGTACATTAGGACATCAAAACCTCACAACCAAATGTAGAAATAATAAATGAACAATTTTCAGACCAGAATATAATAAAAATACATTCAATAAAGGCCATGGAAGCATAGATTTAATTTATTAAATTAATTGGAAACTAAATAATCTAATCCTATAGAATGAGTGGGTCAAAGAACAAATCATAGAAACAATCAATAATTACATTAAAAATAATGACAACAATGAGACAACATGCCAAAATTTGTGGGATGCAGTGAAAGTAGTACTTAGGGGAATTTTTTTTTAAAGCAATTGGGGTTAAGTAACTTGCTCAAGGTTACACGGCCAATCATTATTTATGTGTGGGTGCTCATTTTCTGAGGCCAGATCCGATCCCGGGTCATCCCAACTCCAGGCCGACACTCTTACTCACTGCGCCACCTAGCCACCCCTTTAGGGGAAAATTTATATCTCTAAATGTATACATGAATAAAAAGAGAGAAAGAACAGATCAACGAATAGACACAAAACTAAAAATAAATTAGAAAAAGAACAAATTAAGCATCTCCAATTAGACAGCAAAATGAAAATCTTGAAAACCAAAGGAGATTAATAAAACTGAAAGTTAAAAATGTGAAATAATAAAAAAATATGAAAAACAAATAAAATAAATTATTGGTTGATTTAATTTTTTAAAAAAGAAGAAAACCAAATTGCAAGTATCAAAAATGAAAGGGTTGAATGCACCCCTAATGAAGATGAGATTAAAGCAATTAGTAGGGGGTATTTTTCCCCAGTTATATGCCAGTAAAACTGACAATCTAAGGGAAATGGGTGAATATTTACAAAAATATAAATTGCCCAGATTAACAGATGAGGAAATAGAATGCTTAAATAACCCTATCTTACAAAAAAATTGAACAAACCATAAATGAACTTCCTAAGAAAAAAATTCCCAGGACCAGATGGATTTACTAGTGAATTCTACCAAACATTTAAGGAACAATTAATCCCAATACTATATAGACTATTTGAAAAAATAGATAAAGGAGTACTACCAAATTCCTTTTATGACACAACTATGGTTGTGATACCTAATCCAGGGAGAGCAAAAACAGAGAATGAAAATTATAAGCAAATTGAATATAAGCAAAGTGAATATCGATGCAAAAATCATATTTATTTCCTTTATTTTAAAAAATAATTTTTATTTATTTTGCTAAATATTTCCCAGTTCCATGTAAAGATTTTAACAATTTTTTTAAAGTTTTGAGTTCCAAATTATCTCCCTCCTTCTCATCCGTGTCCTTGAGATGGCAAGCAATTTGATATCAGTTCTACATGTGAAGTCATGTAAAACATATTTCCATATTAGCCATGTTGCAAAAAGCAAAACAAAACGAAAAAACAACAAAAACCCAGAAATAAAAATAAATATAAGAAAAAATAATGTTTTAATTTGCATTCAGAGTTCATCAGTCCTCTCTCTGGAGGTGGATAGCATCATAGATCCTTTGGGATTGTCTTGGATCATTGTCATTTTTTTTTCTTTTTGAAGGGGGGAAGGTAGGGCAGTTGGGGTTAAGTGACTTGCCCAAGGTCACATGGCTAGTAAGTGTCTGAGGCTGGATTTGAACTCAGGTCCTCCTGACTCCAGGGCCAGTGCTCTATTCAATGTGCCACCTAGCCTCCCTGGATCATTATCTTGATCAGAGTGGCTAAGCCTTTCATAGTTGATCATCCTTAACAATATTGCTGTTACTGAGTACAATGTTCTCCTGGCTCTAATCACTTCACTTTTCATGAGTTCATATAAGTCTTCCCAGTTTTTCTGAAACCATCCTGCTTATCATTTCTTATAACACAATAGTGTTCCACCACAATCATATACCCCAACTTGTTCAGCCATTCCCCAAATGAAGGGCATTCCTTCAATTTCCAATTCTTTGCCACCACAAAAAGGGCTATTATAAATATTTTTTACATATAGGTCCTTTTCTATTTTCTTTAATCTCTTTGGGATACCAACCTGGTAGTGGGTCAAAGGCATGCACAGTTTTATAGCCTTTTAGACTTAGTTCCAAGTTGTTCTCCAGAATGGTTAGATTAGTTCACAACTTCACCAACAATGCATTAGGGTCCCAATTTTTCCACATCCCCTATAGAATTTGTCATTTTCCTTTTCTGTCATGTTAGCCAATCCAATAGGTGTGAGGTAGTATCTCAGAGTTGCTTTAATGTGTATTTCTCTAATCTGTACTGATGTAGAGCACTTTTTTGAATAATATTTTCTTTTTTCCCAATTACCTATAAAATAATTTTAACATTTGTTTTTTAAATAATATTTCATTTTTCCCAATTACATGTAAAGACAATTTTTAACATTCATTAAAAATTTTTTTGAGTTCCAAATTCTCTCCCTCCCTCCCATACTTCCCCTCTCCCTGAGACAGTAAGCAATTTGATATAGGTTATACATGTGCAACCATGCAAAACATATTTCTATATTAATCATGCTACGAATGAGAACACAGACCAAAAAAGATGAAAAAAGTGAAAAATAATATGCTTTGATCTGCACTCAGGCTCTAATAGGTCTTTCTCTGGAGGCAGACAGCATTTTTCATCATGAGTCCTTTGGAATTGTCTTTGATCATTGTATTGCCAAGAATAGCCAAGCCATTCACAGTTCTTCATTGTACAACGTTGTTGTTATTGTATACCATGTTCTCCTGGTTATGCTCACTTCACTCTGTATCAATTCATGTAAGTCTTTTCAGGTTTTTCTGAAGTTATACTGCCCGTCATTTGTTAAAGCACAATAATATTCCATTATAATCATATACCACAACTTGTTAAGCCATTCCCCAGTTGATGGACATCCTCTCAATTTTCAATTTTTAGAGCATTTTTATGTGACTATTTATAACTTTGATTTCTTCTTCTGAAAATTGCCTATTCATATCATTTGACCATTTATCAACTGGGGAATAGCTCCTGTTTTTATAAGTCTGGCTCAGTTCTATATATATTTGAGAAATAAGGCCTTTATCAGAGAAACAATGTAAAACTTTCCCTTTGCCTGCTTTCCTTCTAATTTTGGCTGCATTGGTTTTATTTGTGTAAAAGTTTTAAATTTAATGTAATCAAAATGATTAATCTTATATCCTGTGATGCTCTGTATCTATTGTTTGTTCACAAACTCTTCCCTTATTCATAGATCTGGAGACAAATTTTCCATGATCCCCTAATTTACTTATAATGTCACCCTTTATATCTAAATCATTTATTTTTTGACCTTATCTAGGTATGCACTGTGAGATGTTGATCCATGACTAGTTCCTGCCAAACTCCTTTCCAGTTTTCCCAGAAATTTTGGTCAAATGTTTAGTTTTTACCCCAGAAGCTTGGATCTTTGGGTTTATCAAACACTAGATTACTATGGTCATTTACTGTGTATTGTATACCTACATGCAAAAATTTAAATAAAACATTAGCAAAGAGATTATAGCAACATGTCACAAATATCATACACTATGACCAGGTGGGATTTATACAAGGAGTGAAGGACTGGTTCAATATCAGAAAACTATAAGTATAATTGACCATATCAATAAGAAAACCAACAAAAATCATCTGATCATCTCAATAGATAAAAAAAAAAAACTTTTGACAAAACACAATACCCATTCCTAATAAAATACTAGAAAGTACAGGAATAAGTGGAGCCTTTCATTTTTTTTTTTTTTTTGGAAAGGAGAAGACAGGGAAATTGGGGTTAAGTGACTTGCCCAAGGTCACACAGCTAGTAAGTGTGTCAAGTGTCTGAGGCTGGATTTGAACTCAGGTCCTCCTGACTCCAGGGCCAGTGCTCTATTCACTGTGCCACCTATCTGCCCCAGATTTTTTTCTTAATTTTGTTCTTGATTTCATTAAGAAATTATGACAATTTATCTAAGAAATCATTCATTATGATCAGGTTGGATTCATACCAGTTATACAAAGCTGGTTCAACATTAGGAAAACAATAAACATAATCATATTAAAACAAAAACATCCAAAACTGTATGGTTATCTCAATGCAGAAAAAAGCTTTTAACAAAATGCAATACTAACTTATAATTTTAAAGAAAACAACCCTACAGCAGGAAGCGTGTTGGGTCAGGGAGCAGTTACTACTTAATTTTGAGAGTTTATTTTGTAGCCTGAAACTTTGCTAAAGCTATTAATTGTCTCATTTAATATTTTTGCTGATTCCCTAGGATTTTCTAAGTAAACTACCCTGTCATCAGCAAGTAGGGATAATTTATTTCCTCTTTATCTATATCTTTCATTTTTTCTCTTGTCTGACTGTTATTGCTTAGCATTTCTAGAACTGTATAAAAAAGTAGTGAAGAGAACGGTTCTCTGGTATTTATTAGGAAAGGCCCTATCTACTATATCCTCTATCTAGTATATCTAGTATATATATATATGATGCTTGTTTTTGGTTTTAGATAATGATAGCAAATATTTGCATAGTGCCTACTATGTGCTAGCTACTAAGCACTTTACAATTATTGTTTCACTTAATCTTCACAACAACCCTGGAAAGTAGGTGCTATTATTATCCCTATTTTACAGATGCAGAAACTGAGGCAGAGGTAAAGTGACTTGTCCAGGGTCACACAGCTAGTAAGTATCTTGAGGCCAAATTTAACTCAGGTTTTCCTGAAGCCAGGCCCAGCACTCTAGCCACTGTGCTATCTAACTGCACCTTCCTTCACTCAACACACTTCCTGCCGTAGGGTGTTTTTTTAAATTATAATTTAGTATTGCATTTTGTTAAAGGCTTTTTTCTGCATTAAGATAACCATATGGTTCTGGATGTTTTTGTTTTAATATGATTAATTATGTTTATTGTTTTCCTAATGTTGAATCATCTTTGTATAACTGGTATGAATCCAACCTGATCATAATGAATGATTTCGTAGATAAATTGTCTGTTGGATGGGATTTCATTTAAAATTTTTGAATTGATATTGATTAATATATCTGCATTTATATAGAGTTCTCCTGTGCTTTGTTCTTCCCTGGTCTAGGTATCAGGACTATATTTGTCTCATAAATGGTGCGTTTTCCCTTTTTGAGAAAAATTTGTATGGTATTTGCTTTTCTGTTCATTTATTCATAAGGTTAATAGAATATAAGATACTTGAAAGCAGATTCCATCCTGCTCCAGGCATCCTTTAGGGCTACCTTCAACTCCATAGCATTTCTTTGTACCCCACCCCACCTTTCCAGCTACACACAGCTGTCTGATGCACACCCTCCCCGCCCCCACCCCAGGATAACACCCGAGGCCGAATTCCTATGGACAATGACAACCTACATGAACTTATTCCCTCCCCAGCCCAGGGATTCTGCACATCTGGCTGCTATTGTTCAAAACTCTCAAGTCCCAGTGACTACTCCCCCCATTCCCCTCAACTTAAAACTACCCATTTTAAAGCTTTTCATCCATTCCACTGTGCTCTTTGGAATGCCTTTTCCATAAGTAATACACTTGCTTTCATCTTAAATCTCTCACTTTCTCACTCCCCCTATCTTCTTTTCACTGAGATATGGCTCTCTCTTGATGACACAGCCTTGCTGGCCACCCTTTCCATTCTTCTCACTCATACACCCTGACTGTAAATACTAATGGTAACTGTTTCTCTTTTGGCCAGGAAGTCTGAGGGTCTTCCCCTCCCAGTTTGATTTTTTTCCTTTCTTGATTGAAGGGGCCACCCCCTTGATTAACTTCTTAATGCCTATTCACTGAATGGGCATTACCTCACTCAAAGTGAGAACCTGGAAAGACCTTCACCTACAAGGGCCAGGGTCTTGCAATGTATCTTGGGCCATCTCCAGTCATCCTGATGATTATCTAGCCACTGGACCCAGATGGCTCTGGAGGAGAAAGTGAGGCTGGTGACCCTGCACAGCCCTCCCTCACTCAAATCCAAGTTAACTGCAAGTCATGTCATCATTTCCCTGATGAAACGGTCCCCTTCAAGAACAAAGGACAAACACAATCCTGACTCACTCATGGAGGTGAGGAAGTTGGAATACTCTTTGCTCCCCATTGCCACATCCAGGCCCTTCCTCTGCCACCATCACTCAGTAACCTCTCCTCTACTGAGATTCATTCAATCCATATTGACCATCCAATCTAGTTTCTAATGGCTATGGTCTACTGAACTCTAAGACACTTTCCTTCCTTCTTCAACAAGTTTAGTGCCTGGCCCACAGGTTCTCTCCTCACCTATCTCCTGCCCTCATATGAGGGGATGTCAACAGATATATTGATAGTCCCTCAAAAATCCTAAACTCCCAGGTCCTCAACTTCTTCATATCCCATGACCTCCTCCTCCACCTGATATAAGTCACACACAGAGATGGTCATATGCCTGAGCACAAAAAGCACCACTTCCATGTTCCTGAGTTCTGAAATTCCCTTCCCTGGTCACAGTCTGTGGTCATTCCATCTCTCCCTCTGCATTTGTCAGCCCTAAACCCTGTTTTTTTTTGCCTCCTATGACCTCCAATCCCTCCATTCCCTTTCTTTCCCAGGCCATCACTCCTGCAGTGGTTACACTCTCCTTTGCCTGTCTTGATCCCTGTGTGAACCAGGTCAGTTCCACCCCGTCCTCTTCTCTTGAATCCCTTGCCCTCTTTTCTTATCAAAGATCTTGCCCTGCTAATTCCCAGCCTTGGATACTCCCACCATCTGCTGCCTTCACTCCTCACATGCTGCTAAACCAAGCTGGAGAAAAGCATGAGGCCATGCTGACTGGGTCCACTAGAAATTTATGTTATATAATCTCAACTGGGCCCCCATTGTGGCAAGGCAATCCTTTTACTCTTCCCCCCCGCCCAGTAGATTCACTGGGAAGGCAGGTGGCATTGCAGTGGATAGAGTGCCAGGCCTGGCATCAGGAGGACTCCTCTTCCTGAGTTCAAATCTGGCCTCAGACACTTAACACTTACTAGCTAGGTGACCCTGGGCAAGTCACTTTACCCCATTTGCCTTATACAATGAGCTGGTAAAGGAAATTGCAAACCACTTCAGTATTTCTGCCAAGAAAACCCCAAATGGGGTCACCAAGAGTCAGACACTACTGAACAGTAGACTCACTATCCAGCTGACCATAGCAGATCTTCCAAAGCTTTTCATCCCTCCTTAAACCTCCCTGGGTTCCCTCTCCCCTCCCCTCTCAGTTGAGAACCTTGCCTCACATTTCACTGGAAAATTGAAGCCATTGGTCCAGAGCTCCCTCTTCTCCCCTCCTCTTCCTCATCTCACATAATTCATGTGTCCTCTGCCGCTGTCTCTTCCTTCACCTCTGAATCACATGAAGAGGTGTCCCTTCTCCATTCACAAAGCGATTCTATTCCATCCTGTCTTCTCCAGCAGGTTGACACCTCTCTCATTTCCCCCTCACTTATCTTGAATCTCTCCCTTCTACTGACTGCTTCCCCCTTAACCATAAAGCACACTCATGTCTTCCCCTTCATGAAAAAAGTGGTTTGTTCTGTCCATCCCCACTATCTGTCATCCTTCATCTCCCCTCCCTTATGTGGCCAACCTCCTTGAGAAGGCCTTCTACAATCTCTGCCTCTGCTTCCTCTCAGTCTGCCTTCTGGTTCCATCATTCAACTGAAACTATTCCCTCCAAAGTTACCAGCGAGCTCTGAATGGCCAAATCCAGGGTCCTGTTTTCAACCCTGATCCTTCTTGACCTCTCTGCAGTCTGACACCATCAATCTCCCTCTTCTCCTTGATACTCTCTTCTCTCTAGAGCTTTGTGACACTGCCCCTTTCCTACCTGTCTGATGGCTCCTCCTCAGTCTCCTTGGCTGGGTCTTCATCCAGGTCATGCCTGTTAACTATGGGTGTTTCCCATGCCTCTGTCCTGAGCCCTCTTTCTCTTCTTCCTCTATACTATTTCACTTGGTGATCTCATCAGCTGCCATCAGTTCAATTATGACCTGTATGTAGATGATTCTCAGATTTCTACATCCACTCCTAATCTCTCTCCCAATTTACAATCTTGCATCTTTGAGTGCCCATTGGGTTGTACTACAAACCAATAATCACTAAAAAGATTTAGTAGTGTTTAAAAAGGAGAGAGGTTGATCAGTAGAACATATTAGGTACACAAAATACAGAAGCAGAAAGAACAGTAGGATAGTGTTTGATAAACCCAAAGATCCCAGTTACTGAAAGAAGGATTCACTATTTGACAAAAACTGCTAAGAAAAGTAGGCAGCAATCTGATAGAAATTAGAGTTAGATGGACACTTCATATCATATACCAAGGAAAGCTCCAAATGGATATATGACTTAGATATAAAAAGTCACATCATAAACAAATCAGAGGCTGACGAAGAGGATATTTTTTATATCTATGGATAGGAGAAGAGTTCATCACTAACCACTTGGTAGAGAGAATCACACAACATAAAAGGTACAATTTTGAATATCTAAACTTAAAAAGGTTTTGCACAAACAAGTCTTATATAGTAAAAAAAAATAGAAGAGAAACAAGCAACTAAGAAAAATCTTTGCAACAATTTTCTCTGATAATAGTCTCATTTCCAAGATTTATAAGGAACTGATTCATGACTAAGAATGGTTTCCCAATAGATAAATGGTTGAAGGCTACAAAAAGGCAGGTTTCAAAGGAAGGAATCCAGGCTGCCAACAATCATATGAAAAAATTCTCTAAATCACTAATAACTAGAGAAATACAAATTAAAGTAACTTTGAGGTTCCACCTCATATCTATTAGATGGGCAGAAATGACGAATATTGGAAGGACTGTGGGAAAATGGGTACACCAATGCAGTGTTGGTGAAACAGTGAATTGGTTCAGCTATTCTGGAAAGCAATATGGAACTATGCCTAGAATAGTTACCAAACTGTGAATATTTTTTGACCCAGCTATACCACTACTAGATCTATATTCCAAAGAAATTAAATTAGAAGGAAGAGGATCTGTACATACAAAAATACTTACAGTAAGGGAGAGGATTCTGGGAAGATGGTGGACTAGGTAAGAAAATTCTCAAGATCTTCCCCCACAAAAGAGTTAGAATAGCACCTTAGGGCAAACAAAGTGTGGGTGGAGATAAATAAGAACAGGGGCATAACCAGGGCCCTCCTGAGATAATTCGAAAAGATCAGAAGAAAAATCTCAAGACCAGGTTTGGTTCCTGTGAAGAATAAACACCTCCAGGCTAGGTTCCTTTTTAACAGCAAGCCACTAGCCTCTTAAACAACAAGTGGCAAGCTGTGGGGTTAGTTGGTTCGAGAGGCTGCCTGGGCCCCAGTCACTGGAACTTTTACCCCTGGGATAGTGAGGGGAGTTGGGCATCTGAGCCGGGAAAATCAAGGGACCTCTGCTGACCAGGAAGGCCAGACCCAGCTGTGCTGTGAAGAGCGGCTAGGATGAGAAGGAACTGGCACATGCCCAGTGAGTGCAGGAGCAGTGGGGCAGAAAGCCCCTGGCTTGGGCACTTACAGGAGGCTGGCGGTTTGGCTCTGGTTTCAGGCTAGAGGGGAGAACTGGAGATCTGGGGCAAGAGGCACCATTCCCCATACCCCAGGGCAAGAGGTGACTACAAATAAATAAGCTATCACACTCCCCCCACCCCCAAATGCACAGGCAAAGGAGAAAGAGTCCAACTATAGAAATCTATTATGGGAATAGGGTATGACCGGGGTTCATCTTCAGAGAAGGAAACTGAAGAAACCCCCAAAGAGTAACGTCAGATGGTCACCTGACCAAGAAGAATTTATAGAAGACCTTAAAAAAGACTTTAAAAATCAAATGACAGGGGCAGCTAGGTGGCGCAGTGAATAGAGCAACAGCCCTGGAGTCAGGAGGACCTGAGTTCAAAACTGACCTCAGACACTTAACACTTACTAGGTGTGGGACCTTGGGCAAGTTACTTAACCCCAATTGCCCTCCAAAAAGCAAAAAATACCAAACAAACAAACAAAAAAAAGAAAATAAGAATTGGACAAAGTGAAGCCAGTGAAATTATAAGAGATCAAGAAATGATTAAACAAAATATGAATAATGAAAAAATGGAGGAGAAAGTGAAACATCTTATAAGAAAAACAACAGATTTGGAGAATAGATAATATAAAAATAATTGGACTAACTGAAAGTTATGATCAAAAAAAGAATCTTGATACAATAATACAAGAACTAAAGAAAATTGTCCTGAAGCATTAGAACAAGGGGGAAAGTAGAAATAGAAAAAAATCCATTGATCACCACTTAAAAGAGATCCTATGAGGAAAACTCATGGGAATATCATAGTCAAATTCTGAAATCTCCAGCTCAAGGAAAAACCATTAAAAGCATCAAGATAAAAACAATTTAGGGGCAGCTAGGTGACACAGGGGATAAAGCACCAGACCTGGAGTCAGGAGGACCTAAGTTAAAATCTGGCCTCAGATTTAACACTTACTAGCTGTGTGATCTTGGGCAAGTCACTTAACCCCAATTGCCCTGCCCTCCCTCCTCCAAAAAAAAAGCAAGGGAAAAAAAACCAATTTAAATATGATGGTGCCACAATTAGAATTACACAAGACCTAGCAGCAGAAATATTAAAGAGCCTCAGGTCTTGGAACACAACATATTGAAGAGCAAAAGAACTGGGGCTCTGGCCAAAAATATCATACCCTGCAAAGTTAACTATTATCTTGAACAAAAAAATTAAACATTTGACATACAAGAACCAATATAAATATAAGATACATAACAAAGACTGATTATAAAGGATCCATAAGGGCAGACTGTTTACTTTTTATATATGTAAAATTTATGTCTAAGATTCTTATTAATAATTGGGTAGTTCATCAGAAAGATTGGGGAAAAACCTGGGCATGATATGAATTTAAAAAGTAAAACCTCAACCCCAATTGCCCTCCAAAGAGAAAAAAAAAAGTAAAACCATTTAGGAACAGCTAAAAAGAGTAATTATTTTATACAAATGAGATGCAAGAAGAAGAATTGATACATAGGAATTAGGTGGGGGAGGAGGGCTGGTAGGTCTGGTAACCTACTTCCATCAGGAATGGGTGTAAGAGGGAACAATACATATATATTTAAAAGAGTATAGAAGTCTTCAAAATTCAGGAGAAACAAAATGGTAGGGACATAGGGAGGGGGGAGAGGACAAGGGAGGGATCTTTAGTGGGGTGGGTGAAAGAATAGGTAAATAGGAGTATAGAAAGGTATTTAAATTTATGGGAATGGGAGGATAGGGGAGGGTTCTTTGGAGAGAGGTAGGCAAGACTTAGGAGGGCAAGGTAATGGGATAGGGGGGATAGGAAACGAGATATGCACAAACAGAAAAACAAAGATCAGGAGTAGAATAGGTTTGGGAATGTATTTGTTTACATATGTATGTATATATGTGTATGTGTATGTGTGTGTGTGTGTGTGTGTATAAATATATAGTTATGGAGAAACCTATCTAAACTTTATTGTAGCCTTCTTGGGGGGGTTGGGGAGAGGAAAAAAAGGACAAAGTAAAAAATTGCATAGCAGAGAACAAAAGAAAACTCACAAGGAAGCAAAGCTGGACAATTCTCAACACAATGAATACTATTTATCATACAGGCTTTCTTGAAATGAAAATTTATTGTTACATATTTTGAATCCTCTCTCATGTTCTGCTATGCACACGACATGCTTTTATTCCTTTCTAACTTTGTATTTAAGTTCCAGTATTTAAGTTTATGTGTTTTTGTTTCTTTTCTCTACTCTCTGTGTTCTGGTGCTTGAGTCTAAAATAAAATTTTGGAAAAAATAAAAATAAATACTTACAGTACCTCTTTTTGTGGTAGCCAAGAATTGGAAATTAGGGCCGTCTTATTAAGGGAATAACTAAATGAACTGTGGTATGCAAATATAGTGGAACATTATTGTTCCGTAAGAAATGAAGTGGACAGTTTCAGAGGAAACTGTGAAGAACTCTATGAACTGATACAAGTTGAAGTAAACAGAAGCAGTAGAACAATTTATACAATTACCACAGCATTATAGAAAAAAACAACTTTGAAAGACTTTAGAACTCTGATCAAAGCAGTGGCTCCGCAAGATTGAAGATGAAGCATTTGATAAACAAAATGGAGAGAGAAATCTTTGGCAGAGCCAACAGGGAATTTTTTTTTTTTTTTGCTGGACTATGATATTAATTGGGTTTTTAAAAATTGTTCGATGGAGGGTGGTAATGTCAGGGACAGATTAATTTTAAATACTTGTTATTTGAAAAAAATTTTAAGTACAACAAAAAGAGGTTGTCCAGCTTCTAGTAGACTCCTTGTGGACCATTAGTAATAGTATTACCTAGTCTTGCAACATAAGTGATCATCTGGATCTTTTACTAATGGAAAGTCAGTCAATAAATCTGCTTTGAGCTCCCAACACTCACTCTCTAGAACCTACAGCAGCAGCCAGTATGTTGGTGGTAAATGAGATTTATAGTGTTCTTAATATTGACAATGGTTGGATTTTTGTTTGCTTGCTTAAAAAATTTATTAAATACCTACTGTGCTCCAAGAAATGGTCTGGAAATCAAAGGACAAAAAGAAAGTAACAATTCCTATTCTCTCCGACCTTCAGTTGCTTTTTTTTTTTTTTTTTTTTTGCTTTTTGGAGGGCGACTGGGGTTAAGTGACTTGCCCAAGGTCACATGGCTAGTTTTTTTGTGTGTGTTAAGCGTCTGAGGCCGGATTTGAACTCAGGTCCTAATGACTCTAGGGCTGGTGTTCTCTTCACTGCACCACCTAGCTACCCCATTCCTCTTCATTCTTTTGGCTCTGTGGTTTATCACTGTATTGATCAGAGTTTTAAAGTCTTTCAAAGTTATTTTTTCTCTACAGGGTGTTGCAAAAAGTCTTTTGGAACACCCCATATAATGCTATGAGCACATTGTATGGATTGTTCTCCCAAGTCTGCTTTCTTCCATTTACATCCATTCATAGAGGTCTTTCCAGTGGTTTCTAAAACTACCCCTTTATCATTTCTTATGGCACAGTAATATACCCTTACATACATATACCACAATTTGTTTAGTCCCCTAATAAGAGGATAGCTCCTTCATTTCCAATTTCTGGCTACCACAAAAAGAATTGCTCCAAATATTTTTGCATATATGGATCCTCTTCCTTTCTTTTGTTTCTTTGGGGTACAGGCCTAGTAATGGTATAGGTGGATCAGAGAGTATGCACAGTTTGAAAATTTTCTGGGCACAGTTCCAAATTTTTTTAAGAGCTTCACTGAGGCTGGGAGTGCAGAAGCTAAGGGTTGGGCAGATCCCAGTACTGATGATCATTTCTGACCTGAGTCAGTGCATCCCTCCTTAGGCAGCTATGAGCCATCATCTCTCAGCATAATGGTGCCAGATTTAGGGATTTAATAGGGATACCCTATTGTTTTAGCCCACTGAAGCTCTGATCTCCTAAACTCAAGCATCCACCAACCAAAGCCTCCTAGGTAGAAGGAATTAGAAACATGAACTACCCTAACCAGCCCTTAATTGCTTTCCAGAATTGAACCAATTCAATTTTGACAACACTCAAATAACATACCAGCACTTTTTTCTTTTAAAATTTAGAGCATTTTTCTCATCCATTTCTGTAAGAAGCTTTTCCCATTCCTTCTTAATCTTAGTGTTTTCCTTCTGAAATCCTTCATGTGCTATACAGCTTGTTTGTATACTTATTTGCATGTAATCTCCCCCCATTAGACTGTGACCTCCTTGAGAGTACAGACTTTTTTTTGGCCTGTCTTTGTAACAGCAGTACTTAGCATACACAGTACCTGGTCGAAATAGGTACTTAATAAATGTTTGTTAACTGACTGATTGTTGGCAACTTGGATTTTTTTTCCTTTGAAGACTGAATGAGGGGATTTTCAACACATTGCCAATGGACTCAGAGCTCAGGGCAGAATAAGCTATTTAAGAGCATCAAATGTGCTCAGGAAATAATGAGAGGAACCCTTCCTCTTTTATCCCAATGTCATCTTTAAAAAATTTTTTAGGTTTAGAAAATAATTTCTATAAATCAAACCCACCACCCCTATACATCGTCATTTTTTCCAAGAAGCACTGCTCTGCCCTTTTTTTTTCCCCTTTTTGCCGCAGTTCTGCACTACGCAGCTGTAAGGTTTGCTGCAGTCTCTCTCTCTGGTCCCTAGGGACAGCATCTCCAAAATAAACAGGATTGGTCTCTAGAGCTGGCTGCATCAGTCCAGCGCTCTAGCAGGCTACTCTTGAAGGCTAGGTAAACCTTAGGATGCTAATATCTCGAGAGGAGTCTTAAATATTTCTTTTAAATAGATAGGCACCTGTACTAATTTGGATCATCTAATTCTTCATTGCCAGGTTCTTGGTGCTCGGAGGATGCGGAGGAGGAACCCGATTATGCTGGATAAGGCCTCCCAGGCCCCAGACTGGGATGAGGACCAGCCGCCGACCCCAGCCCCAGCCCGGGAGGTGATCCAGCAGAGGTCGACCCCCGCACCATTCCGGTATGGGGTCTTGCAGAGGACCGGGATGCCCCCAACCCCTATCCGGGACGGGCTCCAGCCTGGGGCCAGTCTGGCCCCCGCCCCCTCCCCAGCCCGGGAGGTGATGCGGCAGATGGCAATCCCGGGCCCCGCCCCAGCCCAGGGGGTGGTCTGGCCGAGAGCAACCCCGGGTCCAGACCCAGCCCCAGCCCCGGCTCCGGCTCCGGGGCCGGCCCCCGCCCCGGCCCCCGCCCCGGCCCCGGCTCCGGCCCCCGCCCCGGGCCCAGCCCCCGGGGGGGTCTATCAGAGAGCCCTGGGCTCCGCCCCTGCCCAGGAGGGCTTCTGGCCGCGAGCAAGCCCTGGTCCAGTCCCGGGCCCGGCTCCGGCTCCGGCCCCGGCCCCCGCTCCGGCCCCGGCCCCAGACCCCGCCCCGGCCCCGGCCCCAGGCCCAGCTCCGGGCCCGGCCCCCGGGGGGGTCCGTCAGAGAGCCTCGGGCCCCGCCCTTGGCCAGGAGGGGGTCCGGGTGATAGCAACCTCGGCTCCGGCCCCCGCCCCCGGGGTGATCCGTCAGACAGTCTCGGGCCCCGCCTTTGCCCAGGAGGGGGTCTGGGTGATAGCAACCCCGGGTCCATCCTCAGCCTCGGCTCCGGTTCTGACCTCGGCTCCGGCCCCCGCCCCCGGGGTGATCCGTCAGACAGTCTCGGGCCCCGCCCTTGCCCAGGAGGGTGTCCGGGTGATAGCAACCCCGGGTCCATCCTCAGCCTCGGCTCCGGCCCCCGCCCCCGGGGTGATCCGTCAGAGAGTCTCGGGCCCCGCCCTTGCCCAGGAGGGGGTCCGGGTTATAGCAAGCCCGGGTCCATCCTCAGCCTCGGCTCCGGCCCTGGCCCCTGGGGGGGTCCGTCAGAGAGCCTCGGGCACCGCCCCTGGCCAGGAGTGGGCCCGGCCGATAGCAACCCTGGATCCAGTTCCAGTCTCGACTTCGTCTCTGTGTCCAGTTCCAGTCCCGGCTCCGCCTCCGGCCCTGGCCCCAGTCCCAGTAGGGGTCCGTCCGAAACCCTCGGGGCCCCCCCTTGATTGGGGCCGGCCGAAATCAACCCCGGGTGTAGTTATAGCCATGGTTCCGCCCCCCGGAGGGGCCCGTCAGAGAGGCTCGGGCACCGCCCCTGGCCAGGAGTGGGCCCGGCCGAAAGCAACCCCGGGTCCAGCCCCGGCCCCGGCTCCGGCTCCGGCCCCGGCTCCAGCCCCCGTCCCGGCCCCGGCTCCAGCCCCGGCCCCGGCTCCAGCCCCGGCCCCGGGCCCAGCCCCCGGGGGGGTCCATCAGAGAGGCTCGGGCCCCGCCCCTGCCCAGGAGGGGGTCCGGGTGATAACCCCGGGTCCAGTTCCAGCTCCGGCTCAGACCTCGGCTCCACCCCCCGGGGGGGTCCATCAGAGAGCCTCGGGCCCCGCCCCTGCCCAGGAGAGGGTCCGGGTGATAACCCCGGGTCCAGTTCCAGCTCCGGCCCCGGCTCCAGCCCCGGCCCCGGGCCCAGCCCCCGGGGGGGTCCATCAGAGAGCCTCGGGCCCCGCCCCTGCCCAGGAAGGGGTCCGGGTGATAACCCCGGGTCCAGTTCCAGCTCCGGCTCAGGCCTTGGCTCCAGCCCCTGGGGGAGTCCATCAGAGAGCCTCGGGCCCCGCCCCTGCCCAGGAGAGGGTCCGGGTGATAACCCCGGGTCCAGTTCCAGCTCCGGCTCAGGCCTTGGCTCCAGCCCCCGGGGGCGTCCATCAGAGAGCCTCGGGACCCGCCCCTACCCAGGAGGGGGTCCGCGTGATAGCAACCCCGGGTCCAGTTCCAGCTCCGGCTCCAGCCTCGGCTCCAGCCCCAGGCCCAGCCCCCGGGGGGGTCCATCAGAGAGCCTCGGGCCCCGCCCCTGTCCAGGAGGGTGTCCGGGTGATAACCCCGGGTCCAGTTCCAGCTCCGGCTCAGGCCTCGGCTCCAGCCCCCGGGGTGGTCCGTCAGAGAGCCTCGGGCCCCGCCCCTGCCCAGGAGGGGGTCCGGGTGATAGCAACCCCGGGTCCAGTTCCAGCTCCGGCTCCGGCTGTGGCCTCGGGCTCCGCCCCTGCCCAGGAGGGGGTCCAGCCTAAAGCAACCCCGGGTCCAGTTCCAGCCCCTGCTCCAGCCCCAGCCCCTGCACCAGCACCCGGGGGTGTCCGTCAGAAAGCCTCGGGCCCCGCCCCTGGACAGGAAGAGGTCAGGGCGATAGCAACCCCTGCGATAGCAACCCCGGGTCCAGTTCCAGCTCCGGCTCAGGCCTCGGCTCCAGCCCCCGAGGTGGTCCATCAGAGAGCCTCGGGCCCCGCCCCTGCCCAGGAGGGGGTCCGGGTGATAGCAACCCCGGGTCCAGTTCCAGCTCCGGCTCCAGCTGTGGCCTCGGGCTCTGCCCCTGCCCAGGACGGGGTCCCACCGAAAGCAAGCCAGGGTCCAGTTCCAGCCCCAGCTCCGGCCCCAGCCCCTACACCAGCACCCGGGGGTGTCCGTCAGAAAGCCTCGGGCCCCGCCCCTGCCCAGGAGGGGGTCCAGCCGAAAGCAAGCCAGGGTCCAGTTCCAGCCCCAGCTCCGGCCCCGGCCCCTGCACCAACACCCGGGGGAGTCCGTCAGAAAGCCTCGGGCCCCGCCTCTGCCCAGGAGGGGGTCCGGCCGAAAGCAAGCCAGGGTCCAGTTCCAGCCCCGGCCCCGGCTCCAGCACCCGGGGGAGTCCGTCAGAAAGCCTCGGGCCCCGCCCCTGCCCAGGAGGGGGTCCGGCCGAAAGCAAGCCAGGGTCCAGTTCCGGGCCCGGCCCCGGCCCCGGCCCCGGCTCCGGCCCCAGCCCCGGCTCCAGCACCCGGGGGAGTCCGTCAGAAAGCCTCGGGCCCTGCCCCTGCCCAGGAGGGGGTCCGGCCGAAAGCAAGCCAGGGTCCAGTTCCGGCCCCGGCCCCAGCTCCGGCCCCGGCCCCGGCCCCGGCTCCGGCCCCGTCCAGCACCCGGGGGAGTCCGTCAGAAAGCCTCGGGCCCCGCCCCTGCCCAGGAGGGGGTCCGGCCGAAAGCAAGCCAGGGTCCAGTTCCAGCCCCAGGCCCGGCTCCCGCTCCCGCTCCAGCACCCGGGGGAGTCCGTCAGAAAGCCTCGGGCCCCGCCCCTGCCCAGGAGGGGGTCCGGCCGAAAGCAAGCCAGGGTCCAGCTCCGGCTCCGGCCCCGGCTCCGGCTCCGGCCCCGGCTCCGGCTCCAGCACCCGGGGGAGTCCGTCAGAAAGCCTCGGGCCCCGCCCCTGCCCAGGAGGGGGTCCGGCCGAAAGCGAGCCAGGGTCCAGTTCCAGCCCCGGCTCCGGCTCCGGCTCCGGCTCCAGCACCCGGGGGAGTCCGTCAGAAAGCCTCGGGCCCCGCCCCTGCCCAGGAGGGGGTCCGGCCGAAAGCAAGCCAGGGTCCAGTTCCAGCCCCGGCCCCAGCTCCGGCTCCGGCTCCAGCACCCGGGGGAGTCCGTCAGAAAGCCTCGGGCCCCGCCCCTGGCCAGGAGGGAGTCCGGCCGAAAGCAAGCCAGGGTCCAGTTCCAGCTCAGGCCCCGGGCCCGGCTCCAGCACCCGGGGGAGTCCGTCAGAAAGCCTTGGGTCCCGCCCCTGGCCAGGAGGGAGTCCGGCTGAAAGCAAGCCAGGGTCCAGTTCCAGCCCCGGCGCCGGCTCCGGCCCCGGCTCCGGCTCCAACCCCCGGGGGGGTCCGTCAGAAAATTCCGGGCCCTGCCCCAGCCCAGGAGGGGGTCCGACAGAAAGCACCTGGTGGCCCAGCCCCAGTCCCAGTCCAAACCCCAGCCCCAATCGCAGCTCGGGAGGTGGTACTGCAGAAGCCCAACCTAGCCAGGGTGAAGGACGACTCAGCCCCCCTCCGGGAGGTGACCAGTAGTAACAAGGCCGTACAGGTCCAGGTCCCGGTCCCTGGCCCGGCCCGAGAGGTGGTGCGGCAGGAGCAGAGGCCAGCCAGGTCCTCAGCCCAGGGGGTGATTCGAGAGGAGCTGATCCCGGGCCCAAACCCAGTCCGGGTGGTGCTGCGGCATAAGTCAGGCTCGATCCCAGCTCAGGGGGTGGTCTACTGGCAGAAGAGCGGCCAGACCTGGGTTCTGGAGTTGGTCCAGGAGAGGCCTCCTGCGGCTCGTGCCCCCGCCACTGCCCCTGCTCTGCCTCCCGCCCCTGCCCCTGCCCCTGCCCCTGCTCTGCCTCCCGCTCCGGCCCGGGAGGAGGGGGCCCGGAAGAGAGCCTTCGGGAAGGCAACAGAGAAATCGGCTACCCGAGTCCCGGACGATGAGATCCAGGCGAAGAGAGCGAGAAGGGAGCAGAGGGGGGAGAATAGTGAGAGGAGGAAGGAGATAGAGGTGGTAGAGTTGTTGGACGATGATGATATACCGGAGGTGGTGGAGGTGAGGAAGGGTAAACGTGATGAGGTGGAGGTGGTAGAGGTGAAGGAGGATGATGATGATGATGTGCAGATAGTGGAGGTGGTGGACAAAAGCAAAATCGAGGTGATAAATCTGGTGGATGATGATGACTCAGAGGTAGCTGGGCCAGCGCCCAGGCCGAGGGAGGTGCGAAATCGAAATCGAAATCGAAATCGAAACCGAAATCGAAACCGAAATCGAATGTGGTTTCAGTTTCTCCGGCCAGGCGATCTGCCTCTGTTTGAGGACTTGGAGAAATGGCCCCACACTCGGGTCCGGTCGGTAATCGCTGGCTGGGTGATGGATTATTTGTGCATGAATATCTGTCATGCCTTCTGTGATGACCTCCGTGAGGAGTTCAACCAGAACATCACTGCTATGGAGGCTGTTTCTGGTGGGCCCCACAACCGATCACTGCTTCAGCTAAAAACGGTGCACATTTGTCAGTTTTTAAAAAGAGTTGCCAAAGCAAAATACATAGACATGCGGTTTGATGGTAACATAGTCAATACTCCCTTGGAATCAGCCTTGGTTATGTGGATCAGAATGGGATATCGTAGAGATATCCGTTTTGAAGACATCCATGATTTACTTAGGATTCAGGCTGTAGCAATGTGCCTGAAAAAAAGGGGCTTCAGGGAAGCAGAGGCAGCCTTTAGGAGAGTGTTTGTTGAGAATGACACCAATCGGCCTCTCAAAAAGATCCTCTTTAGAATAATGGCTAAGAAAGATCCTAACCATGTATTTTTTAACTACTTCAGCTTTGGCTGCCTGATAAAGAAAGTCAAGGCTTTCGTGCACTATGTGATAAATGAAAAAGCAAGGAGCTTTCTAATCAAGAAAGCATCAAAAATAGTGAAAAGCACTAGTGTGCAAAATGATGGAATGAGGGAGATAGACGAGGAAGAAGCGAACAACGCCATCGCCGCAGACGGATCTTCAGGAAACCGGAAATTCCTGGTCAGGTCTGACGACAATTTCTTTTCTCTGGCACAAGTGCAAAATGACAACTCAAAGGAAAAAGCTTCGGATGACACAGCAAGAGAAGCAGGCCCTCAAACGAAGAAGGCCAAGCAAAAGTGCAACAACGTTGTCATCAATGTGGAAACCGAAGATGACGGTGAAGATGACAATGAAGCCAGCACCTCTGAAAGACCTCCTGGCAAGAAAAGAAGATCCTGGACCTCGGAGGAAGACATGAAGCTGAGGGAGGGGGTGAAGAAATACGGAGAAGGCCAATGGAAGAAAATCCTCGAACGGTATGCATTCCACGACCGAACAAACGTGATGTTAAAGGACAGATGGAGAACCATAAAGAAGGGAGAAGTGCTTTCCTCAGACAGTGAGGACTGAAGAGTGCGTCTGTAAAGGTTCATAAAAGGTGAATAAAAAGAAGGGAAAAGAGGGGAAAAGAGGGGAAAAAAGCATGTCGATCAATGACTTTGTTTAAAACTTAACCAGTTGATGTTGTATTTTGCAGTTTTAAAAATGTTTCGGTGTGATAGTATATTTTCTCTGGAACAAAGTCATTTGACAGGCTTCTTTAGTGCTATTTTCTTAAGCCTTATGCTAGTGGGAAAAGTTAGGTTTTTTAACCATACCATATACTTTCTTACACACCTACACAGGAAGCCTCAAAGAAGAAAAAAATATATGACCATTGTTCTGTTCAGTTTATATGAAATGACCTGAAAAAATAAGTGTTATTATGCCAAATTTGAATGTTCTGAGTCGTTGCGGGAATATTGTCCTCTTAAACTAGGAGACAATGGCTTGGTTTTATGGCCTTAGTGTGTCACTTAATTTTAAGGCTCTCTGATGAAATCCCAAGTGTACAATGTTATTTCAGTGTTATATATCTTCCTCTGAGGAAGGTTAAAGATGATATATGATATACCTAAAACAAAACTTATACCATTAGTTAGTATGTGATATAGTCATCTTTGGATTTTTTTTTTTAGTCATTTTTTGTTTAAACAAAGATCCACCTCCATCCTCCAACTGAGAAAGCAAAAAAATGAACAAAAAAAAAACCAAAAAAACACACAAAAAAACAAAAAAAACGACGCAAGAACAAAATCCTTGTTAACAAATATATATGATCATTCAAAGAAATTTCTGGATTTGACTATGTCCAACAAAATGAAGTGTCAATCTGCCTTTTGAGTCTGTTACCTCTCTATCAATAGAAGAGTATCCTGTTTCATCATGAATCTTCTTGAACTGTGATTGGTTATTGTGATCAGAGTTTCTAAGTCTTTCAAAGTTGATTGTCTTTACAATATTGTTGTTATTGTATAAATTGTTCTCCAACTTTGTTCCAATAGACATTTAACTTAAATGTTAGGCTAGAGTTCTGTAGTACATGAAAATGTACACCAAGTTCTATGATTTTGATGTTATTTAACATAATGCCAGCAAAGTGGTTGAATTGTACTGTGAACGCTTGAGACTTGATACCTCAATTAGCAATTTTAATATCATTCTGATTATTACTGCTTAGCATAAGTGTGTTGTTCACTTCTCTAGGAATTTGTTCTCTACATGTCTTGGTCAAGGAATATATAGAATAACTTATTAGTAGCTATTAATGTACCAAATTAGCTAGAATGTGTTTCTTCCTTAAATTAGCAAACTAGGAACAAAGAACATCGCCAATTTCATTTATGATAATTCTAGAGTTGCTTGGCCTTTGTCATATGTTGAAGTTTGTATATAGAATTTAAGAACTGTGTCTGTGTATCCTTTCCATTTCCTATGAAATTCAGTCTTTAAAAAATAAAAGGTTTCTGTCTCAATGTTCCAAATGTTTTCATATGTTTAATATTTGTGCGGCACCAGCATAGCCAGTGTAATGGGCCTTCCCAAATTAAAAACCCCTGTCTAGCATCTATTTTGCCTTAAAGAGGGGAGAGGAGCAAATGTGGGAAGAACCATGGGTTTTTCCCTCTTTCTTTAGAAATCTTTTTTTTTTAAAGAATACAGTGGGGAAATAAGGTTTATAGTCATCTGTATAGGAATATGTCTGTTCTATAGAATAAGGAACATTCACACAGGCTTATCTTGCCTTAAAAAATTCCACTAGACAAAAACCCAGTCTGCTTATAAACTGTCTGCAATTTACTGTGGCAATTTACTGTGGCTCATGTTCCACAGTTCCTAATTTTATTTCACACTATTCCCCTTCACAGCCAAATTGGCCAGAAAGCTGTTTCCAGATGTCATACTGCACCCACCTTCCCTACTCCCAACCTCCCTTCTCTGAGGGAAGGTATGCTTTGGTATAAACCCAGCTGCTAATTCTGACTCACATCAGTAGTCATGCTGATAGACTGGACTAGATGGCTGTGGAGGTCTTTCCTGTGATTCTTATAATGTACCATTAGAATCACATGAGATGACATAACAGAAGGTGATTTTTGCCCTTCAAAGTGCTATGTAAATGCTAGCTATATTATTATTGTTAGTAGCAGTATTTTATGAGACAAATGTCCTAATACCTATACTAACGAAGGAGAAAGCAAAGAATTATGAACCAATATTATTAATGATTATCAAATAAAATTTTAAAATCCTGGGGGAAAAAACCTACAGGAATTTATTTTAAAACTCACCCACTGTGATCAAGTTAGATTTCCACTAAGGATGCAAAGATGCTTCAATATTACAAGAATAATTAATAAGCATATTAAAAACAAAACATAATAAAACTATATGGTTATACACTGAGAGCAGAAAAAATCCTGTGACAAAGTATAACTCATTTATGCTAACAACCCTACATAACATAGGCACAGAAAGATCTTTTTTTATATGATAAAGTATTTAACACCCAAAACTAGCATTGCATGCAATGGGGAAACACCTAAAGTTTTTGCAATAAATAGAGTAAAGCAAAGAAATCCTCTTTCCCTGCTGTTATTTGACATGGTTTTAGAAATGTCAGTAATAGCAAAAAGACAAGAGAGCAATTAAATATATAAAGATAGGCAAAGAGAATACAGCTATCCCTATTTGCTAATGGGTTACTTAGAAAGTCTTAGGGAATCAGCAAAGAAAAAGATAATTCAGTGCTTCGTTAAAGTAACAGGTTGGTTTGTTGGTTTGACTGGGAAAAAAATCTCTGATAAAGGTTTGATAATCAAAATATATAGATAATGGGCTGGCTAGGTGGCACAGTGAATAGAGCATTGGCCCTGGAGTCAGGAGGACCTGAGTTCAAATCCGGCCTCAGCACTTAACACAAAAACTAGCCATGTGACCTTGGGCAAGTCAGTTAACCCCAATTGCCCTCCAAAAAAAAGATATATAGGTAATTAACAAATATATAAGACCAAAAGGCAATTCCTTAATAAGCAGTCAAAGGATATGAACAAACAGTTATTAAAAGAAGAAGTGTAAACTATTAACAACCATATGAAAGAATGTGCCAAACCACTAATAATATGAGAAATGAAAATCATGACAACTCTGGGATTTTACTTCACATCCAGCAAATTGGCAAAGGTGAGAGAGAACTAGTGTTGGAAGGATTATAGGACAGGTACATGAATGCACTGTTGGGAGTGTTGTGAATTGGTCTAACCATTCTGGAAAACAATGTCGAATTATATGAAGAAAGTGATTAAAATGTCCATATCTTTTGATCCTGAGATTCCACTATATGACACCCCCCCAAGGGGGACAAAAACAAAAAAGAAAGGCCTCACATAGACCACATTATTTTTCAGAGATGTCAGATAGGTAGGACACATGCAGTCCACAACACTCCCTAGTGCAGTCCAAATCAGATTAAAATGTAATTGGGAAATATTTAATAAAATAAAAATATAGTAAAACATATAATATTACATTTTAAAATCACATCAATATGGGGCCCACAGAGACCCTCATGTACACTTTCTCTCAGAGTGTGTCAGCACCAATTTGTAGTGGCACTTTTTGTAGTAACAAAGGCCAAAAACCAAAGCATTACTATGTGCCAGGTGATGGACTAAGCACTGGGAATACAAAGAAAGGCAAAAGACAGTCCCTGCCTTGAAGGAGCTCACAGTCTAATGAGGAGACAACAAACAAACAAGTTATATATAGGGAAAAAAGGAAATAAGAGAAGGAAGGCACCAGAATTAAGAGGGGTTGGGAAAGGCTTCCTGGAGAAGATGGGGATTTAAAAGAAACTAAGGAAGCCTAAAGAGGCAGAAATGAGGAGGGAGAGCATTCTAGGCATGAGGGAGAGCCAGGAAAAATGTCCAGAGCCAAGAGATGGAGTGTTTTGTTCTGAACAACCTAGAGGCCAATGTCATTAGATCAAGGAGTAAGGTGTAAGAAGACTAGAAAGGTAGGAAGGGGATAAGTTGTAAAGGGCTTTGCATGCCCAACAGAGCATTTTGTATTTGCTCCTGGAGGCAATAGGGAGTCACCAGGATTTATTGAGTAAGGGAGTGACATGGGTGGACCTGTGCTTTAGGAAAATCACTTTGGTGGCTGAATGGAAGATGGATTGGAGTGGGGAGCAACTTGGGGCAGGTTGACTCACCAGTCAGATACTGCAATAGAATAATTCGTGGGCATAAGGAGATGAGGGCTCGCACCAGAGGGGAGGCAGTGTCAGAGGAGAGATGGGGGTACATTGGAGAGATATTTCAAAAGTGAAATCAAAATGCCTTGGAAATAGCTTGGATTTGGGAGGTGAGACAGTGAAAAGTCCAAAATGACTCCTAGGTTGTGAACCCTGAGGGACTGAGAGGGTAGCATTCCTCTCAGCATTAATAGGGAAGGTAGGAGTGGGGAAGGCTTGGGGAAAAGATAATGAACCTCATTTTGGACATGCTGAGTTAAAGATTCTACTGGAAAAAAATATTCCAATGCTAGATGTCTAAATGGCAGTTGGAGATGCAACAGTGGAAGTCATCAGAGAGGCTGGGACAGGATACAGGTAGACTTGAGAACTATTAATATAGAGATTGTAATTAAATCCATGGGAGTTGATGAGATCACAAGTGAAGTAGTATATATAGAAGGAGAAGAGGCCCCAGGACAGAAGTCTGTGATACACTTACGGTTGGAGGATGTGATCCGGATGAGATCCTAGAGACTGTGGCAAGGAGCGGTTGGCTAGGAAAACTGGGAGAGACTGTTGTCGCAAAAACCTAGAAAGAGAATATCAAGGAGGTGTTCAACAGTATCAAAGGCTTCAGAGAGGTGGGGACAATAAGGGTAGAGAAAAAGCTGTTGCCACAATTATTGGTAACTTTTCCAATGAAATGATGAGATTGGAAGTCGGATCTTAAAGGGTTAAGAAGACAGTGAGGGGAGAGAAAGTGGAGGCACCTGTGGTGGTACAGGGCCTTCTGGAGTTTAGCTCCAAAGGGCAGAGAGAGGACAAGAGTAAGGATCAAGGGAGGGTCTCTTGAAGATAGGGGAGACATGGGCATGTTTGTGGGCAGTAGCTGGTAGATAGGGAAAGATATAAGTGATAGAGTGGGGATGACAGAGAGGGCAATCTGGTGGAGGAGACAAGATGGAATGGAAAAATCGCTTGAGCATATAGAGGGGCTTGGTAAAGAGTAAGAAGGAAGCTAGGTGGCGCTGCAGTGCACAGAGCACTGGGCCTGGAGTCAGGAAGACTCCTTTTCCTGAGTTCCAATGTGGCCTCAGTCACTTACTAGCTGTGTGACCCTGGGCAAGTCCCTTAACCCTGTTTGCCTCAGTTTCCTCATCTGTAAAACGAGCTGGAGAAGGAAATGGCAAACCACTCCAGGATCTTTCCCAAAAAAACTCTAAACAGGGTCACGGACATTCAGACACAAATGAAGAACTGAACAACAAAGGAATAAGAAGCAGGGGGAAGATATGTGAAATAATGCAAAGGAAAGTAAGCATTAGTAGGAAGGCAATCTATAAAACATAAGTGTAAAAACCAAAAGAACAATAGAAACCAAATACAGTGAAATGATAACAATCTAGCTTGAAATCAAAGAAATGAGAGGTTACCTCTGATTCTCTGCAGATGTGGAGACCCATGGCTATGGAACGCTGAAGTTGATGACAAACTTTCTGGCTACGTCCCTAAGTGCTTTCTTCTGAACCGTTTTCTTCTTTTTCTAAAAAAAATTGTTCTGAGGGATGGCATTCTTGGAGCAGAGAGGGAGTATTAATTACATTGGGAAATGTAGGGGTTCTAAAAACAAAAGATCAAACACTTATTTAAAAGAAGGAAATGTGTATAAATGATAAGACAGCATTGAAAGAGTTTTCAGATGCCAGCCATGGGCCTCTCATCTTCTTCACTTGTCTCCTCCACCATCCATCCACTCACTTCTCAGCTGTTTGCAGTCTGGTTTCTGACCTACTCCTACTGAACCAGTTCCCTGAAAGGTTACCATACCTCTTAACTGGCCAGATCCAAAGACTTTTTCTCAACCCTTATGCACTTAAGTCAACAAGCATTTATTAAACCCCACCCATGAGCCCCAAACTACTAAATACCAGGTATACAAAGAAACACTATCTCATTGAGTTCACAGTCTAATGGGGGAGACAACAGGCAAACAACTGTTTAAACAAGATATATACAGGATATAGTAAAGAGAATCTCAGAGGGAAAGCTAGTGCCAGTATTGAGGGAGACCAGGAAAGGCTTCTTGCAGGTGAAGGTTTAGCTGAAACCTGAAGGCAACTGGGGAAGCCAGGAGGCAGAGGTGAGGAGGGAGAGCATCCCTGGCATAGGGGACAGCCGAGGAAAACATCCAAAGCTGGGAAATGGAATGTATTATGTGAGGAAGGAACAACAAAGAGGTCCGTGTCACTGGATCACAAAGTGGAGGGGATGAAGGGTAGAAGACTGGAAAGGTGGGAGGGTGGCGAGATTGTAAAGGGCTTTGATTCAGGATTTTATACTTGATCCTGCATATAACAGGGAGCCACTGGAGTTTGAGAGAGAGAGAGAGAGAGAGAGAGAGAGAGAGAGAGAGAGAGAGAGAGAGAGAGTGGTGACATGGTGAGCTGAGTTTTTTGTCTTTGTTTTTCCCCTTAAACTCTTTGGTAACTCTTAAGATAGCTGGCTATCTGTCTCCTGAATGATCTCTCCTCCCTTGACTTACAGGCAATTTCTCTCTTCTGACTCAACTTTGACTTGACTATTCCTTCTCAGTTTCTTCTGGTTCATCATCCATTTCCTTTCCCCTAGAACATGATTGCTGCCCCCCTACTCCAGCTATGTCCTGGGACCTTTCCATATTCATCAGCACCCATGGTTTCAATTAGCCAATAAGTTCAACCAACAACCCACTTTTAGGAGTAATAAAACGATTTATTTTATTTAAGAGTCCAAAGCTTAATTGTAAACAGATACAATTATCACAGAATTAATGACTTTAACAGTACTGCTCAAAAATAATTCTTTGTAGAACATGAAAAACTTTTTAACATTTACAAAGCACAGTGACTACAAGTCTGCCTTGAGAAGTATCATCCTCAAAGGATGAAAACAAAGCTGAGGTCAGGGATCTGGGAAATTTCAAATGTATTTTCACAAAATCTGTAAACAAAGCAAAAGAGACTCTGAGAGAGATTGTTCAAGGGACTGGCAGGAGGAATTGATCAAGAAACATGTATTAGGCATTTGTGTGCTAGACACTCTTCTAAGCACTGGGGATACAAAGAGAAAGGGAAAGTAGGTCCTATCCTCAAAGAGCCTACATTCTTTTTTTTTTTTTTTAAGCAATTGGGGTTAAGTAACTTGCTCAAGGTGACACGGCTAGTCATTATTTATGCGTGGGGGCTCATTTTCTGAGGCCGGATCTGATCTCGGGTCATCCAAACTCCGAGGCCAGTGCTCTTACTCACTGCGCCACCTAGCTGCCCATTTTAGGGCAATTGGGGTTAAGTAACTTGCCCAAGGTCACACGGCTAGGTTTTTGTTTGTGCGGATTAAGTGTCGGAGGCCCGCTCCGAACTCAGGTCCTTCTGACTCCAGGGCCGGCGCTCTATTCACTGCGCCACCTAGCCGCCCCAAGAGCCTACATTCTAATGGGAGAGACAAAATGTACACATATAGGCATAAACAAGATCCATATAGAACGAGTACAAGATAACCTGAGCAGCAAAGACACTGGCAGCTGGGGAGTGAGGGCTCAGGGACCTGTCGGACTAAGGGAAGGGGAGAGGGAGGGCCTGGGAAAGGTCTCCTGAAGGCGATAGCATTTCAGCTATATCTTGAAGGATTCGAAGAGGGAAAGGTAAAGTGGGAGAACATTCCAAGCATGGGGAATAATCAGTGCAAAGGTACTGAGATGGTAAATGGAGCACTGTGTGTGAGGAATAGGAAATAGGCCAGTATGGCTGGACTACAGAGAAGGAAGATGTTAGGGAGTATGAGAAGGGGTGCAACCAGTGCTAGAGAAAAGGACCTGGGACGCAATGTCTCAGGGCTGCCTTTTTTTTCATTCATACCCAATTAGCAGGTTTAATTACTCTCTGGCTCAGTCTACCCAGAAACCTGCATCATTTAAAAGGCATGGCTAAGCTAAACTTCTCTTTCCACTGGAGAAACAAGGAACTATCAGTGTGGTGGAATGTTGCATACACTACCCAACTCAGTTGGTTAGTTTTGCTGAAATGTTTTTTTCTCATAAGGCAAGGCTCACTGAGGGTCAGGTAGGGGTGGGATGGGGTAGGCAGAGGAACAGACAGATAAAGAAACAGCTAAAGTAAAAACAACCAACATCAAAGAAAGACTTATCAAAAATACAACAAATAATAGTTTGTGAAATTAGGGCTGTGGCAATATCCACTAATTTGTGAATGCATGGTGGCCAGGAGTGGGGCAGGTCATTTTTCCAAAGAAAAGAGATGGTCTGTGCAAGGGGCAGGACTCAGGCTTTGAGGCTTGCTACCCACTTCATGCAAAGGTACTTGTCAGACCTCTGAAAAAATCATCACCCTTCATAGGCAAAAAAAGCTACCCCACTCCTTCCCAGGAAATTGTTATGGCTACATGTTCCAGCTTCTGCTGGCCAAGAGATGGCAAATTAAAATGCTATCATAGCTATGCTCAGATTCTTGTAATATAAAGTTGCCTTACAGGGAAAGGCAGAAGTTTACACTGGATCCATACATTAGAATAAGAGAGTAGCAAGTTTGTGATTTCTCAAAAGGTTACTTTGGAAATTCAAATGTCTTTTCTTCTTGGTCGTCGTTACTTGGTAAAGGTTGGAGGCTGTTGAAGTGTATTTCTTCTAACAGTGTCTCAAGGCGTTGAATTAAAACTCGTTTTTTAAATCTGAAAGTAGTAATAAAAAAAGATTCAGTCAACCAACATATTATGTCATTCAAGTACCTTCTACATGCTAGGTGCTGAGGGGGACAGGAAAATGACTCAAGATGTGTTGGGCACATGTTGTTGAATCAACCCGGGCCTTACTGACACACATTAGTCCTTTCTTCTTCCCAAGCTGATGCACACTCTCTGAAGTGACTGTTCCCAATTTATACCCTGTTCTTTCCCACAATGACATCATCTCTTGCTTTACTGAGACAATCAAGGTCATCTGGAGTCTGTCCTTATCTCTGTCTACCAGAATCCTTCTCCTTCAAGGATCAACCCAGCTGGTCAACCTAGACCTCTACACTAAGAAGTCTTCTTTAATCCTATTTATTGGGGTTGTCTCAGTCACCTTTGGATTTGTCTATCTGTATACAAGATGTCAACACCTTGTATACAGATGCAACCATTCCCTGTCAGCTCCAAACTGATGATACTG
Organism: Gymnobelideus leadbeateri; assembly: GCA_011680675.1. Lineage (NCBI taxonomy): Eukaryota > Metazoa > Chordata > Mammalia > Diprotodontia > Petauridae > Gymnobelideus > Gymnobelideus leadbeateri. The sequence goes on from WOXC01007415.1 coordinate 83,579, forward strand.
TGATCTCAAATAAGAAAAAGGGATGTTCAGGTCAAGAGACTACTTAGGTTAGCCAAGTTACCATATATACAATATTTGGAGATTGAATTGAATCTGTACCATCTGGAGGTCAAATCCTGGAGTTGACTCTTCTGAATCCCTTTCTCTTGTGCTTTGTTGTAATACACTACAAAATCTTACTTATTCTGGTTGCCTAAAAATGAGAATATCTTACAGTCATCATACTGGTAGAAATACAGACCCTAGGTTGTCCCCCTGCAAATGGCTTGTATAAGGCCTGCATGTGGGTTCTTTTTCAATGTAATCAACCAATCAGCAAGCATTTATTAAGCACCTACTATGTACCAAGCACTTGAGATACAAAAGCAAGTTGAAAGAGTCTCTGCCCTCAAGGAGCTTGGCTACATAGAGCTACTAAGAGCTCTCCTTTTGAGATGTAGTCTGTAGTCCAATGAGTACAACATCCCAGGCCTCCAACATAAATCAGCCTTCTTGTTAGCAGTTCAATAGCTTTGCTCTTTTTAAAGGGAGCTTGATGGAATAGAAAGAACATTGGATTTGGAAGACTTGAGTCTGAAGCCTGGCTTTGCCACCCCTTCCTCCACCCCAGGCTTCTTAGCCATCAGTAGTCATGTGACCCTGGGCAAATGACATAGCCTCTCTGATTAACTAAGATGTAAAACAGGGATACTATGATCCATATCATACTGTTTGCCTTCTCAAGAGGTGGGGTGAGGGCAGGAGAAAGGGAGAGAAATTGGAACTCAAAAATTAAAAAAAAAAAGAATGTCAACAAATTTTAAAATGTAATGGGAATACTTAACCCCAATTGTCCTCCAAAAAAAAGCAAAAAATAAAGAACTAAAATGTAATGGGGAAATAATGAAATAAACAAAATATATTAAAAAAACAACAATAGGGATACTAGTCTTTATATTACCTGCCTTATAGGGCTGCTGGGAAGAAAAATACTTTGTGAAACAAGTATGAGCTTTGATGAGTCTGCCCCTAACATCAGCTTATAAAACTGGAAAATAAAGCTTGCAAAGGAATTTATTAATAATAGCTAGGATTGATAAGGAGGCAGCTAGGTGTCTCAGTGGATAAGGCCTGGAGTCAGGAAGACTCAAGTTCAAATCTGGCCTCAGACACTTACTAGCTATGTGACCTTGGGCAAGTCACTTTATCCTGTTTTTGCCGTAGTTTCCCTATCTACAAAATGAGCTGGAGAAAGAAATTGCACATCATTCCAGTATCTTTGCCAAGAAAATGCCCAATGGGATCATGAACAGTCAGACACCACTGAAAATGACTGAACAACAACAGCACTGATATATTTCGCTTTTAAGTTTGCAAAGCTTTACATAATGTTATTTTGTTTGAGTCTCACAGTTATGTGAGGTAGGTCCTACTATTATCACCACTATAAGTACACAAAGGAGGAATTGCTGACCATTTTAGCATCTTCCACCAATGGTCACTCACAGGTTGTTGTTTGTCTTTTGTTCTTGAAGAGGATCATGGCATCAGGAAGGTGATGCCAGGACTTGCAAGTGAATTGGATTAAAGTGAGGGAGGGCTGTGCAAAGTTACCAGCCTCACTCTCTCCTCTGGAGCCAGATATAGATCAGGACAACTGGAGATGGCCCCGAAATGCTCACTAGAGTACCTTAAGAAAGGCTCTAGGGGCGGCTAGGTGGCGCAGTGAATAGAGCGCCGGCCCTGGAATCAGAAGGACCTGAGTTCGGATCTGGCCTCAGACACTTGATCCACACAAACAAAAACCTAGCCTTGTGACCTTGGGCAAGTTACTTAACCCCAATTGCCCTAAAGGGGCGGCTAGGTGGCGCAGTGAGTAAGAGCGCCGGCCTCGGAGTTGGGATGACCCAAGATCAGATCCGGCCTCAGAAAATGAGCACCCACGCATAAATCAAAATGACTAGCCGTGTAACCTTGAGCAAGTTACTTAACCCCAACTGCTTAAAAAAAAAAAAAAAAAAGTTAAAAAATTAAAAAAAAAAAAAAAGAAAGGCTCTTGTAGTCAAAGGCATTATCTAGAGGTGGGCCTTCCTGCCTCTGTATTCTTGGCCAAAGACTCTGGTACTGGCTCTCCCTGTAATCTCTTGCCTCACTCTTTTCATTTTCTCTGCCCCATGATTGCTGTTTGGATCACGGCAAGGCTGGAGAATTCCTGAAGAGCTCCAAGTACTTAGTCTGTGTGCCCACCAGAGACAGTACAAATGGGCCATAGTGCTGGATCCCAGAATGTCAGAGCTCAAAGTGCCCATAACCACCCTCTAGTCCAACAACCTTATTTCAGAGGCTAAAACAGAGGCCTAAAGAGGAGGAAGGACTTGCCCAGAGTAGCACAAACAGTAAGGGCCAGAGATGGGATCTGAACTGTGCACTAGATTCAGGCTTCCTCTCAGGCTCCTGCTCACCTGCCTGGTGGCAAAGGGAAGCGGGATGAAGGTGGAGTTGAAAGCCATCAAACCCTCCCTGCCCCAACCCTGTCCTCAGCCTATAAGGCCCAAGCATCTATCTCTACTCAATACAAACCTTTTTGCCTCCTTGATTGCAATAAAAATCAAACGTTTCTGGGTTTCCACAGATCCATGTAGTTTTTCAAGAAGACTGAAGATCTTTTCATAATCTGAAGGCATTAAAAACACAGTGTTTTCTGTATGTTTTTTTTTCTTAAGGCATTGAAATTGTTGATTTTAAGAAAACCAGAGCTAAGGAAAAACTGAGCTCAGCTAGCAGCAGGGGCAGTATCTGGGCAAACCTCCTTTTGTTTGCATTCAAGCTAAAGAGCTTTCATATGGCAGGAGCACCTCCCTCTCAGGGCTCCAGTGAGCAACGAATGAGATAACATTTGGAAAGGGCTTTGCAAATGGAAGATAAAAAGAACTTAAAAATAAAAAAACAAAAACAAGCTCTCTCAAGTCTAGCTTGGTATCACTGCTATTCTCCTATTTCTTCTTGTTATGGGCAGCAACGTGATATAGTGGATAGAGCATTGGGTCTGGAGTCAGAAAGACTGGGGTTCAAATCTGATCTCTGACATTTACTAGTTGTGTGACCCTGGGCCAGTCACTTCACCCATCTGTCTCAGCTTCTTCATCTGTATAATGGGAATCGTGATAGCCCCTACCTCCCAGGGTTTTTGTGAGGATCAAATGAAAGAATAATCAGAAAGTGCTTTTGGGCAGTGCCTGGCACATAGTAAGCACTATGTAAATGTTCACTTTTATTATTATTGTTATATGCCATTTTTCCTCTGATAGTATACTCGGTCTTGAGTATCACTACAAAATGCTCTATTTTAGACCCCCATTTGGGATATTCCACACATAAACCTCCCCCAACACAGATTACAATATGGTTAGTAAGAAGTCCAAGGGAGCTTGCTTGAGATACACCAAGAAGCACACACTGGTTAAGTTTCAGAAGCCAAATTTGGACGCAGGTTGTCCTGAGTCCAAGCCCAGCATTTTGTCTACTACCCCATGCTTCCACTAAAAAGATACGCGCCATTACCAATGGGCACATACTTCCTCAGAATAGGACTTTCCCTCCCCCAACACAGAGCACAATGTATTAAGAAGTCCAAGGGAGTCTGCCATTACTTCAAATAGGGCACAACTTCCCTACTTGCCATTAGGGAATTCAATATTGCTATTTGCAACTGATGAAGAGCCTAGGCTCATGGTCTGAGATCTCATCTGGGGATTTCTACAATCCAGAACTCAGAGCAAAAAAGTGACAGTCCAACTTGTCAAAGGAAATGAACAGTTTTCAAAAGAGAGATGTAAACCATCAATAACTATGTTAAAAATGACTCACATCACTAAGATAAATGCAAATCAAAATTCTGAAGATTTCCCCTCATATCCAGCAAAATTGGCTAAGATGACCAAAAAGATGGAAATAGTCACTAGTAGAGGGGCTGTGGGAAAACAGGCATACAAATCCACTATTGGTGAGCCTGTGAATCAGTGCACCCATTCTGGAAAACAATTTGGAATTAGGCCAGAAAAGCTATCAAACCATTCATATCCTTTGATCCAAGCAATTCCATTACTACACATATGGCCCATGGAGGGCAAATGGCAAAATGCCCACATAGACCAAAATATGTAGAGCACCTCTCTCTTCTGTGTTAGCAAAGAACTCGAAAGAAAGCTGGCATCCACCAACTGGGGAATGGCTGAAGTAAAGGGGAATAGAAAGGTAATGGATCCTATTGTTCTACAAGAAATTATGAAAATGAAGAATTCAGAGAAACCTGAGAAGGCTTGTAGGAAGTAGAGCCTAGTGGAAAAAAAAAGCAGAACCAGAAGAATGACATATACAATAACTCCAATAATACAAAGGAAAATAAAAGGCATCTGAACCCAGATTAAATGCAATGACCAACCTTGGTTCCAGAGGGTAGATGATGAAACACACTTCCCTCCTTTTGACAGAGTGGTGGGGGACTACAGGTGCAGAATGTCACACAGGCTGTCAGACGTGGTCGTTGTGTTGGTTTTGTTTAACTGGTTTTCTTTTTTACAAGGGAGGGTTCTATTGGGAGGGTGGGAGTGGAATATATGGGGAAGTGACTGTGATGTTTTAAAAAAGGTATCAATAAAACTAAAAAAAAAAAAGGACTCCGGGAGGGGAAGTCAGTGCTAATAAGTGACCATACCTTGCCAAAGGATATGAACAGTTATTAAGAGAAGAACTGTAAACTATCGACAATCTGATAAAAAATTATCTAAATCATTGATTGTTGTCATTCAGTTGCGTCTGACTCTCTGTGACCCTGTGGACCATAGCAAGCCAATGCTGTCTGTGGAGTTTTCTTGCCAAAGATACTAGAATGGTTTGCCATTTCCTTCTCCAAGGGATTAAAGCAAACAGAGGTGAAGTGACTTACCCAGGGTCCCACGGCTAGTAAATGTCAGATTTGAAAGGTCAGGTCTTCCTGACTCCAGGCCTAATGCTCTATCCACTGAGCCACACAATGCAAACTGAAACAATTCAGAGGTATCATCTCACACAGATTGAATTGGCAAATGCAATCAAAGTTGGGAATAATCAATGTTGGAGAGGCTGTGGTAAGAAAGGCACACTAATATAGTTGGTGAGGCTGTGAATTGGCTCAACTCTTCTGAAAAACAATTTGAAATTATGTGAGAAATGTGACTAAGCTGTTCATACCCTTTGACCCAGTACCCCCATTACCGGGCATGTACCTCAAGGAGGTCAATGACAGAAATATCCTTTATGTACCAAAGTATTCATGACAGCCCTTTTGCAGTAGCAAAAAGCTGGAAACAAATTGTGTGCTCACCAATTGGTGAAACAGCTGAACAAACTCTGGTACATGAGTGTGATAGAATATTACTGTGCTATAAGAAATGATGACTATGAAGAATTCAGAGAAACATGGGAAGACTTGAAAGAAGTGATGCAAAATGAAGTAAGCAGAGCCAGGAGAACAAAATACAATGACATAAAGGAAAGACAACACAATTCAGATTAAATACAATGACCAACGTTGACTCCAGATGACTGATGTTAAAACATACTTCCTTCCTCTCTCTCTTAAGGAATGGTAAGCTGCAAGAGTAGAATGTTATATGTTTTGTCAGTCACAGTTGCTATATCAGATGGTCTTGCTTAACAGAGATATAAGCAGTGCAAAGAAGAGCCATCCCAAGATGGGTTAAAACCTGACTATAGCAAATGACAGTTTGGGGTTTTTTTTCCCCTCATTGCAGCTATAGGCCCTCCATCAGTTATTGGGCTGACAGAGTATTTAAATACTTACTTCTTCCGGGCTTTCGCACCTCCTTCAGTATTTGAACTTTGAAACTAGCTTCGCTTTCCTCCTGTGGGTTAAGTGAACTGGACCCAGATGCGGAATTTGACTGTGCTGGTGCTGCTGCAGCTGCAGCTGGTGGTGGTGGTGGTGCTGCTGCTGCTGCAGCTGATGGTGCTGGTGGTGGTGGTGGTGCTGCTGCTGCTGGTGCTGCAGCTGCTGCTGCTGCTGCAGCTGGTGGTGGTGCTGCTGCAGCTGCTGCTGCTGGTGGTGGTGCTGCTGCTGCTGCTGGTGCTGCAGCTGCTGCTGCTGGTGGTGCTGCTGCAGCTGCTGCTGCTGCTGCTGGTGCTGCTGCTGGTGGTGGTGGTGCTGCTGCTGGTGCAGCTGGCGGTGGTGCTGCTGCTGCGGCTGGTGGTGCTATGGCTGGTGGTGCTGCAGCTGGTGGTGCTGCAGCTGATGCTGGTGCTATGGCTGGTGCTGCTGCTGCGGCTGGTGGTGCTATGGCTGGTGCTGCTGCAGCTGGTGGTGCTGCAGCTGCTGCTGCTGCTGGTGCTATGGCTGGTGGTGCTGTTGCTGGTGCAGCTGGCGGTGGTACTGGTGCTGCTGCTGCTACAGCTGCTGCTGTGGCTGGTGGTGCTGCGGCTGCTGCTGCGGCGGCGGCGGCTGGTGGTGCTGCTGCTGCTGCGGCTGGTGGTGCTATGGCTGGTGGTGCTGTTGCTGGTGTAGCTGGCAGTGGTGCTGCTGCTGCTGCGGCTGGTGGTGCTGCGGCTGCTGCTGCTGCTGCTGCGGCTGGTGGTGCTATGGCTGGTGGTGCTTCTGCTGGTGCAGCTGGCGGTGGTGCTGCTGCTGCTGCTGGTGCTGCGGCTGCTGCTGCTGCGGCTGGTGGTGCTGCGGCTGCTGCAGCTGGCAGTGGTGCTGCTGCTGCTGCGGCTGGTGGTGCTGCGGCTGCTGCGGCTGGTGGTGCTATGGCTGGTGGTGCTTCTGCTGGTGCAGCTGGCGGTGGTGCTGCTGCTGCTGCTGCTGCGGCTGCTGCTGCTGCGGCTGGTGGTGCTATGGCTGGTGGTGCTGCTGCTGGTGCAGCTGGCGGTGGTGCTGCTGCTGCGGCTGGTGCTGCGGCTGCTGCTGCTGCGGCTGGTGGTGCTGCGGCTGCTGCTGCTGCGGCTGGTGGTGCTGCTGCTGCGGCTGCTGCGGCTGGTGGTGCTGCGGCTGCGGCTGCTGCTGCTGCAGCGGCTGGTGGTGCTCCGCCTGCGGCTGCTGCTGTGGCTGCTGCTGCTACTGCTAGTGTGGCTACTGGTGTGGCTGCTGCTGCTCTTTGGTCACTTGGGGAGTGACTACTCCCGGATCCTCTACCAACTGTGTTACCACCGATTGTGTGGCCTAACCCAACACCCAAGTTATTCAACTTGTTGAGCAGAGCATCCAAATCATTTCTCAGAACGCTAGCTTCATCCATCGCTTCAGCTGACTGTGATGACGAAGTAACTGGAAATTGATCATCTTCTTTGCTGTCATCTGGGCCTACACTCGCATCTGGAAATCACATTAAGATATGGAATTGAGAGAGGACTCATTGGGTCACAAGGTTTGGCTCCTGATTTAGGGGCAAATTACCACCAGCTATTATTTTCTTCAAATGCAAGAGGATAAAATGAAACCAGTCAATTAATTCAAGGATGCAAAAACCTCTTGACGAATGTAACTCAGATTCAAAAAGATGACCCTAGCCACTTTTTCCCTTTGCACAATGAATACCTACAGGAAGTGGTAGGTTTCAAAAAGAAGTCTACCATTTATTTGTAAGTACTCAATCTATTGGCTTCATGTTGATCCTTTATGTTTTATAAGCTGCAAAATAAATATGGAAACTGCACTAGTCTGCCTCAGAATGCTTTAACTTCTGCATTGCAAACATAAATTGTCAGAGGCTTGTTGCTTATGCTGAAGGATTACACTAAGAAATTGGTGAAAAGTTGAAAACAATGGTGTCTACAGCCTGAGGGCTGGGGTGCAATAGAAAACCGGCTCCTGTCTTATTTGGTAATTTGGTAAGGGCGGACAAAGCACCCGGAAGCTATAGGGAAGACTTGTTAAAGATCTTTGCACATTCTAAGGAATGATAACTGTTTATTTGGGGATTTGGGTAGACTGGAACAGAGAGGAGGAACAAGATGATCATGAGGAAGAATCATCATTGCTACCAAGAGAAAAAGGGGTGAAGAGCACTTGAAAGACATCAGCAAGAGCAATGTTGACTACAGCTAATGGCTATGTAATGAGTGTGAACAAGAACTCAGGCAGGACCCGTCCAGAACTGATGACTGAGTGATATATGAGGGAAGAGCAGTATCATGGGGAATATGGAACATAGGCCCCTAGATTTAGAGCTGGGAGGGACCTCAGCGGCCATCTAGGCCAGTCTTCTCTGACAAGAAAATTGAGGCCCAAGCAGGTGAAGTCAGTTGTCCAGATCACAGAAGTAGGAAGTGGCAGAGTGAGGATTCTGTGCATGTGTATATGTTTATATGTATGCATACACATATATCTTTGTGTATACACACACATATATGTATACACACGTAAATACATATATATGTAAAAGCTCTGTGTTCAGACCAGCACCTAGCAAGTGCCCTAAAAAAGGCACTTAATAAATGCTAGTACAAGAGTGCACTTGAGTCATAAGCTACTTGCCAGAGCTAGGTGGAGACAATACCTGAGCAGTATACTCAGCCATCTCTTGGTCACTCTGCAGCTTGGGAAGGCAAGTCCTAAAGCAAAAACATTTCACTAAAAAGTTTTAAGTCTAACTCTTCTGGAAGGCTCAGGGAAAATGGTTATCAGCCCAGAACTATGAATATACCTTTAGGTAATGGGATGGGTCTTCTGATACCTGAAGATGACGCTGTCGAGGAGGCTGATGGCATCGAGGAGGCTGATGGCATCGAGAACACTGATGGCATTGGGGAGGCTGATGGCATCGAGAACACTGATGGCATTGGGGAGGCTGATGGCATCAAGGACGCTGATGGCATCAAGGAGGCTGATGGCATCAAGGACGCTGATGGCATCAAGGAGGCTGATGGCATCAAGGAGGCTGATGACGTCGAGGAGGCTGATGGCACTTCCCTTTCACTGGTAGTTGCAGTTTGTGACTTCTTTGATAGAGGGGATAGAGACAAGCTTTTCTTTTTCTTTGGGGATCCCAGACACTGATATTCTCCAAAGCGCTTAAGTTTGTTCGGAGGCCATGTCATAAACTCATCAGCTTCATCAACCATCATCCCCTAAAAAGCACCAACAGGTGAATTCCAATAGGAAACAAAAATCAAACAACACACCATGCAATGCAATACATTGCCCAAGCCATTGCATTTGGGTTTTATTATTTTTTTCCTTTGCACAAAGCCCCAATTAGATGTATTGGGGAACTGTGCTTTGATGAGTCTGCTCAAACGTGTTTCAGCTTGAGCCAAGTATAGCAGGATTTTCATATACTAATGTGGAATATGGTAACCATTTGATTATCCATGATCAGTTTTAATCCTGGGTCTGCTTCTTCCCACTGCCAAAAAGACAACGCTATGCCCAAGGAAAGGCAGACCATTTATCTAAATGAAACTAGGGAGATGTATTTGTTGCAAAATATATAGGTATTACAATCCAAAGCTATGTGCATTTCAGAATGAGATATAGTCTGGTTAACAAATTTTTCTAAATCAAAATTTATTTAACTGTGTGACTATCTTTTTTAAGCAACATAGCCGTATCTTAGTCCTTGGGGTGAACTATTATATCAGTATCCTTTTCTGGATAATCAAGAATAAGCTCATAAATGTGATATGGTTGTGCTAATTCAAGGTTCAATAATCATGTTATTAATCTTTAGCTGTAGATGATGTGGTTGACTATAGCATATCCCTCTAGAATATACCTTCCTCTTGCCTCCAGAAACCAAAAAATATTATAAGGATCTGTTAGGTGGCACAGTAGTAGATACAGAGCTGGTCCAGGAGTTAGGAGAACCTAAGTTCAAATCCAGTCTTAGATGCTTACTGTCTGTGTGACCTTGGGCAAGTCACTTAACCCTGATTACTGCCCCAAAATCACCCAAAAAACAAACAAACAAAAAAAGGAGCACATCTTTTGCTCCTTCTGACCATATCTCATATAATCCTCTTCCACACACTTGGTGCTCCAGCCAAACTTGTCCCCTCTGTTCCTAAACTGGATTATGTGTCCTCTTGTTCAGCCTTCTCATAGGCTTCAGGGGCCTATGTGGGGTAGCAACAACTTTCCACAGGGACCTCCCATACTATTTTGTAGAGCAACTCTCAGTGTCCCAGGCAACTCTCTGATAACCCAAGGACCAAGCTTATTTGTTCACTTGCGTTTGGAGAAGGGATTTTTCATACCAGAATTCCCTATGTCAAATGAAATCCCTGGTCTTAGATCCAAATAAAAGAACTAAATCCATGTAAATGTGTCTTATTTCTGTCTTTCCCACTAGATTTTATGTTCTGTGATGGCAGAGAATGTGTCTTATAAAGATTTTCTATCTCCTGCAGAGCCTAGCACAGTGTTGTGTACACAGTGGCTACTCACTATATGTTGAGTACATGGTGAAATACAGTTTGCTATTCAACACATCAGGGCCATCGAGTTATTGTAAGGGGTCCAGGAAGTTATTATCTGAGTCTATAAATAAGTAAACCTACCTGCTTTTGACTGCATGTCTCACAAATGTGCGTGATTATTTTACAAATGCACGTAGGTGCAGTCGTGACTAAACAAATGAAAATTCATTTCAAATAATTAGTGATGTCACAGTAATCTCTGTACATTCTGAACCGCCAGATCCTAATAGTGAAATAGCTCCACAGGACTCTAGTGCAATGTGAGGCTCACATTGTGTTTTACCATTAAAAAATGTTCTTCATACTTGAAAAGTTTGGGAACTGGGGTAAGAGACTGGGCTGAAACTGTACTAATTCCTCAGGACACCAGAGAGATTGCTTTGGGGAATAAATTCCCATTTCAATGATTTTTCTTTGGCATTTTCTCTTTCATAAAAGTTGGATGCAAGGGGACATGGGGTGGTGGGAATGCCAACTGAGAGTTTTGAATACTTGGAATCCAATTAATTAGGGTTTTATTATAGAATAGATGATTGGTTGTTTGGGATTATTTATCCCACCGGCATACTCCATTAGCACAGATAAAAATATTACAGCCAACTATAACAATAATAAACAATGTCGGCATCTCTATGCCTGTTCTTTCTTTTCTCTCAGTTCCCTTTCTCCACTGCAAAAACTGTCTATAACAAGACCATTCATTCTCTATGGTAATTCATGTTTAAAAGCTCCAGTTTCCTTAAAGTCACCAGCCAATACCAAGAATGGCAATGCTTTGCAATAAATAAGCTGTGATCAGGAAACCATAGGACTCCCCCCCACATCCCCAATTAGGGTCTTCTTTCAGCATGAAATTGATGGCAGCTCAGAGGTAATTTCTAGTCCTCCAAAAGTAAGATGGACAAATTTTAACACATGAAGATCTCATCAAGAAAGATAATACGGAGCATACATTTGGGCAAAAACAAGACTACTTCTCTTACCTTCTTATCCTGCTTAAAAGGATTTCCAAAATTATGAAGTCTTTTTGGTTGGTCTGAATCAAGCCCCCGAAGTGCAACAGGCATAGTCTTTAAATATTCCTGGTAGTTGCCCATTTGTGTAATTGGAACACTGTGAGAAGAATCTGTGAGGATATGGAAAAAAGCCAAGGCCATCAGCAGCAACAACAAAGAATGTCTGAATTAAAAGGGCACCTAGGCCGACTTCCTTGAACAAGAATCCTATCTACACACTGGCCACTCTAATAACATAGAAATCAGCAAAATCTCGTTCTTGTGGTCCACTTACCTTTATTTTGTCCGACAACATTTGTGTATGTATTCAGCAGGTTGGATCTCATTCTGATCAACTGGTCTAAAAGAGAGTTCCGAGGAATGTCAAAAGGATTCTTGTACATCTGAGGCTTCACCTCCTGTTTTAATCAAAGTTTGAGGAATGCTGATTAGGGTGGATGCTTTTGCACAAAAATAAACTTAATTCTGTTCAAATGGTTAGGAGTGCTTTAATACAGGGAAGGAAATTCCTGATCCCTGGTCTTTACTCTGAAACTTCCTATGCATTCTTAACTATTATATGAAGAGAGATTCAGAGAAACATAGGAAGGCTTGTGTGAACTGATGCAGAATGAAATCAGTGGGAATAAAACATGTTGAACGATGTATAACAATGAAACTGAAAATATCACTAAAAGCAAGTCAAATTCCAAGGAACTGAAAACCACTAATAGTCTAGGAGAACAGATAAGTAGTTGAAAAAATGCCAAAGGTAGAATGACAGAACTTGAGTTTCAATCCTAGCTCTGAGCCTCAGTTTCCTCCTCTTTAAGATGAAGGAGTAGAAGATTTCGATGGTTCCTTCTAGCTCTAGAGTGATGATCCTATTTCCCTCTTCTAGGCAGAGTGGTGAGGGAACACCAGGGCTGAATGTTGTAAACATTGTCCAACAAGGTCATTGGGTCTCTTTAATTTCTTGTTCAGGTACAGTTTTCCTTTGTGACAAGGGAGGGCTCAGTTCTAAGAGGTAGGAAGGGATGGTATATTTCCAGAAAAGACTATGAAAAAAAAGTATCAATAAAACTTATTTTTTAACCAAGTCCAACTGTTGGGAAAATATCCTTTTCCAAACAAGTCAGCAAGGACAGTCAATATCTAGATTTATTCCAGTTTCTAATTAGGGCTTTTGAAGCAAATGCTGAAAAGCTTCCTGTAAAAGCAGGATTCTTGCTATTCCAAATATCAGGTTCTGTACAAAACATTTATGCCTTCAAGTCAATGTTTAAAGCTGTCCCTCTTCCAAGCTGCCCCATTTCGGAGGGCATCACTATCCTTTCAGTGCCTTAGTACTTTCCCCATTGTTCCTTGACCCCCAGTGCCAAATCCTACCCTTTCTACATCCACATCATCTCTCTGATCCACATTTCTATCCACATTCAGCCCCCACCTTAGCTCAGGCCCTCATCACCTCTCTCCTAGATTATTGCAACAGCCACCACACTGGTCTCCCTGCTTCAAGTCTTTCCCTTCTCTGACCTATTCTCTATAATGCCACCAAAATCAATTAAATACAGATCTGAACATGACACACTCCTACTCAACCAATTTCAGTGGTTCCATGTTGTCTCTAGGATCACACATAAACTGTTTCACAAACTAGTCCCTTCCTATCATTCCAGCCTCAGTGGATATTACCTTTCCTCACCCACTCCGCAATATAGCCCTAGTGGCCTTCTCTTTGCTGCTCATACACCACATCATACCCTCTGGCTCCTAGCTCGATGTCTTTACATTGACCAGTTCCCATGGTTGGAATGCCCTTTCTCCTTCCCTTCAACTTGAAGAGCCTCTTCCTTGAAGATGCAGCTCAGCCATTTCTGCTGCATGAAGCTTTCCCTGATCCCCCTGTAAATAGCTAGTGCCCTCCCTCCCAAAATACCTGGTCTTCAACCACTTTGGCTAGATTTCTATTTATTCACTGTACATTTTTTCTCCAAATATTTCAGTTCTTGTCATCTTTCCTATTAGAATGTAAGCCCCTTAGAAGTCGGACTGTTTTCTTCTCTGTACTTGTACCCCTGGTGCCTGGCAAAGAGGAAGTATTTCAAAATGGTGGTTGATTTTTTGTTGAGATACTTCACCTTCTTGGGGAGTTGTAACTTGAAGTCAGAAGATTCTTTTCCACTCATTTCCATCAGATCAGACGAAGCCTCCTGTGAGGTTAGAAATGGCAGTTGGGGCTCTGAGTCAGCACCAGGAGCCACTGGGTAGCCAGAGCAGACAACTTTCAGTTTGATTCCACTCTCAGAGGGAGGCTTCTTCCCCACGAATGCATTCCTTCTCTCCAACTCAAGTTTGCTCTACAAGAAAAACACATAGTAAGTCTGTCTATTTCTGTTTAGTCAACAGTATGTAAAAGAATATTTTAGGAGGCCCCAAACTTCCTTTCCCCTTCCAAATCATTGTTATCCTAAGTGGCTGAAACAACAGACAATCTTGTGTTTCTTTTAAGGCAACCATTCCTTTCTATGCTGTCAACAATACCCCAAATCACCAAGTAAGAGTGGTATTATCCAATGGGGTGTAGAAAGACAAATGTCTTCACTAAACAACTGCTTTAATTTCCAGTCTGGGGGTCTGATAATCATAGACCTCAGAGAACTTTGGGGTTATCTTAGCTAGGTAACAGAGCCGGAAACCAAGGCCCAGGAGAGCTGAATAACTTGTCCATAGTCACACTAGTGACCTTGTAGGGAGCAGAGGTGAGATGCCCTCTGACTTCAGGTCCAGCAATCTCTCCACACTGGGAAAACATTACAATTTAATCATAAGAAGAAAAAAATCACAAGAGAAAAAAATTTGGTTTACACAAACTTTTCATAATTTTGTTTGGTTGTTTTTCAGTCAGGTCCAACTCTCTGTGATCCCATTTGGGGTTTTCTTGGCAGAGATCCTGGAGTGGTTTGCCATTTCCTTCTCCAGCTCATTTTATAGATGAGGAAACTGAGGCAAACAGGGTGAAGTGACTTGCCCAGGGTCACACAGCTAGGAAGTGTCTGAGGCTGTATTTGAACTCAGGCAGCCTTTAATTCAAAAGGCTAAGCTTTCTCAGCTAGTATTTACTATTAAAATCAAGTGGAATGCGCTTTGGGTTCACTTATTAAGTACTTTTTTTTAAAAAAGCTGGATCTGTAAGCTCCTCAGTGTAGGATAACATTCTCTGTCAATGCAAGTCAGCACCTTTTCTCCAATATCTGCAGTCTTGGAGAGCTGTCTAAGGCACTGAAAAGTTAAGTGACTTGCTCACAGTGACATGACCAGTGAATGTCAAAGGGGGAAAGTTGTAGATTTCAATTTTTCAAATAAACTTTTGCTTGAAAACAAAAAGTTTGAGAAAAGCACACTCACTAATCCTCTATTATTGGACACACTGTATGTTCTAAAAATCTAAGCAGGGTGGCACCAGAGAACACAGCATTGGGCCTAGAGTCAGAAAAAACTGGGTTCAAATCCAGTCTGATACCCCTACTATGTGTGTGATCCTAGGCAATTCCGTTTCCTCAACTGTTAACATGGAGAAAATAACAGCACTTATATCAAGAGGGTTGTGGTGAGGATCCAATGAGATCAGATTTGTAAAATGCTCAGCAGTGTTTGACACATAGTGGGTGCTGCCCTTCCCTTTTCCTGTCATATTCAGGAATTTTGAAGACTTTGCAGCTTGGAGAGTGCATTCTGGGTAATGACTGGCATTAAATATGTCCCCAGGCTGCCTTCTTGACTCTGTGGCCTTTCTCTACTATGCCAAAGAAACATCTTCACCCTGGAAGTTCACTACACTCCTGAACTTCTCGAAGCAGACGCACCCTCTGGCTCTTTCAGCCTCTTCCCCTGACTGGCTGGCTCCTCCCTGAACCTACATTTTTAGGAGGGTCATTGAGTCTGTCCCTCAATTTCCTGGCATAAAATGGGAATGACATAAAATTTCCTATAAATGGGAATGTAAAACGAGGCATAATGGAGAGAGGGCCACCTTTGGAATTAGGAAGACTCAGTCTCTGTGACAGAGGGAGGCCACTTAACTTGGCAGAGTCCTAGGAGGCAATACTCTAAGCTAGTAAGTGACAGATGAGCACTGGGGAGGGAGTTTCTATGCCACAGCCAGAGGTCTGGAATAAACCAAAATAAAACCAAATAAGGGATGCTCTAAGCTACAGCTTAGAAATGAGATCTAAGGTAAGGAAAAAACACGGCCCACCAAACTGGTTCTGTCAAGCCTCTGACCCTTTCAGAACACTGATGGTTAGTCCAAACTGGCAGTGGAAGGGGGGAACAAATGGCACATGTTACTAACAAATTCCTAATTGATCTTCAAGGGGCAGTGATAATCTCATTATCAATTATCTAGAAGGTACAGATATATACATATTTATAAAATCATACTTGTAAGGGCAAAGCCTTTTCTGATTTACATTTACAATTTTTCAGAATTCAAGTTGAAAATACTACCTGTTGGCTGAGTTTTTTAAGGTAAGAGGTGATGCTGTAACTAAGTCCAGATTCTAAATTTTCTGTTATCACATTGGGAGCTCCCATCATCCTTAGTGCTTTCTTTAATGGCTATTAAGAAACAAAATACCACAATGTGAACGGAGTGAAATTTAAAATACTTCAAAATTCAGTTCAAGGACATGGGTTTACCACTCAAAAGTTAAAAAAAATGTTTTTATACACAGAGCTGCACATCAAACATTAAGGAGTAATGAGAATAAGAGAGGACAGAAGCAGGGGAAGGTACAGGAAAATAAAAACACCAGAACAGAGGGGAGAACAACTTTAAAAAACAGATCACTGGCTCGCTACCTCTAGGTCCTGGTCCCTAAAGTTGTTCCAGAAAAAGTCAAAGGGCATGATGCTTATTTTCTTTTCGAATGTAAATCAATGAATGGATAAGGGGCCCTAACTTTCAGGTTTCTCCAGTCAATCCTGGAAACGAGTTAGATGATGAAATTTG
Source organism: Gymnobelideus leadbeateri (assembly GCA_011680675.1). Classification (NCBI taxonomy): domain Eukaryota; kingdom Metazoa; phylum Chordata; class Mammalia; order Diprotodontia; family Petauridae; genus Gymnobelideus; species Gymnobelideus leadbeateri. Next base: position 100,034 of record WOXC01007415.1, read on the forward strand.
TTTAGTCTGTCTATCCCCACTTACCATATTAGAATTGAATAAATTCTCATAACTAGTATCCTGCTTTCAATTTGTAAAAAGGAGAATGATCCTTACCCTCCCTGGTCAAGCAGCTAACATGGTATCTTATGGACAATTAAGCACTAATGTGTGTTTGTTTCAAGAAAGCAGGTAAATGGGGTGGCTAGGTGTCAGTGAATAGAGTGCCGGCCCTGGAGTCAGGAGGACCTGAGTTCAAATCTGGCCTCAGACACTTAACACAAAAATTAGCCATGTGACCTTGGGCAAGTCACTTAACCCCATATGCCCTGCCTTCTCCCCTCCAAAAAGCAAAAAAAGAAAAGAAGAGGAAAGAAAAGAGAGAAAGTAAAACCCCCAATGTCACAGGCACAGGATGTGAACACAAATAAGTTTATTCTTGTAATCCAAAGGAGATGGTCCCCGTCCCCAAATGTGAGTTTTATAAACTAAATTGAAGAGAGCCATCTTCAAATCTTCGTGGCACCAGAAGACAAATTAGGAGGAAAAAAAAAAAGGCGACAAATCTCATTTAGTCCAACAGTGGCGAAGCTGCATTCTGTTCCTTTATGCCATTATAAATTACTGCGTATCTCTCCTGTTGCTATGGTAGGTAACATGGAGAGGAGTCACACGCCTATCAAGAGCTCCTGCGTCACTGCTCTCTGGGACCGGTAACCATCTCTCTGAATTCATACATACACACATGCATACCTACATACATATATGTATATGTTTATTACATACTGGGAAGAAGTATGCAGGCATGGATTTTAGGTACTCATCAAATTCCTGTTGCCACTTTGGGCTTGGATTAAGCTTGTGAACCTTGAACAATTCATCTATTATGGGAAACAAAATGAGAAAAGATCACATTATCCCAACTGTGAGTTTCAATATCTATTCAAATGAGCAAATCCGCATTGTCGTCATGTTCAGAGCTGTGACTGGGAATTCTTGTATCTGGGCAAATTGAGTTGGGGGAAGGGTGAGCCTGGAGACAGAGGTACCATGGCAACAAGAGGCTGGGAGTGAAGATGACGTGAGGGCTGCTGGAGGACTGAGAGGAAAAGGGATGGATGGTGGGTCAGTGAAGCCCTGTTCTAACTGGTTTGATCAGGACTGAAATTCAGAGTGACGCCTTTACATAATAAGGCATTTTTCTCATTAATGCCCCAATTTTGAAAGGTCAAAGAACAAAAATGATATTTTCTGATAGTGTGTGAAAAAGCAAATGCTTGCAGACTAAATGAATCTATGGATTCATCTCAATCAATCTGTGCTATTACAAAAATCATTACACACCCTTTGTCCTTTTTTAACTTGAATTCCATAATTATAATATATATTTTGCACCAAACTAATCCTGACCTAAGGAACTGTGTCAAGGTTCTATTGTAGGGATCACCAGCTCTGAGGAGGAAGGGCCCTTCCAAGCTCATCTAGTGCTATTGTTTCATTTTACAGAAGAGGAAACTGAGGCCCCAGAACTTGCCCTAGGCCACACATGATGGGACCTGAAGTCTGGTTCTCCCACTTCAAATCCACTCTACTTCAGCTGCCTTCCTGTATACCACCTGAGAACTCAGACCTGGATGGTTGCCTTGCTAAAAGAGGGCTGAGTCTCAAAAGACAAATAAATGAAGACAATAAGAAATAAACCCAACACCCTATACCTGCCCACCCACCCAATTTATTCTGGATTTAGTGGAGTGCCTCCCAACAGATTTCAGCCAATCTTCTGCATCTTTTTCCTGCCTAGATTAATTGGTTTGAAAGATTCTATATTTTCACCCAAATGTTCTAACTTGTTTTTGCTGATTTGAGAGCTGAAAGGCACCTCTGAGGTCACTGAATCTAAAGCCCTCTTTTTAAAGAGGAGGAAACTGTCTCTGCCCACACAGTACCTCTCACATCCATATCTCTCTCCTTCCCTCTTCACTCCCATGGCAACCACTCGAGCACGGGGCCTCATTCCCATTAGCCTGACAATCGCTAGAGCTTCCTGACAGAACGCCTAGCCTCTAATCTCTTCTGTTACAAATCCATCCTATACTCCACTGTCAAAGTAATCACAATGCACAGGTCTAATCATGTAGCCCCCCCTTACTTCAAAATCACTAATGGCTCCCCACTGCTTACCCCAATTAAATTCACACACCTCTGCCTTAATATTTAATGCCCTCCCTCATTTTGCAGCATCAGGGCTGAAAGGGGTCCTTTAGTTCCAAATCAAGCTCAATTATTATGGACAATTAATTAATCCACGACATTGACACAAAGAGCAATGAATTCACAGTACCGATGCAAAGAACGTTACCTAAACTATGATTTATCAGCTGCATTTAGCACAACTAAAATTGCTATTAGAAAATCAACAGTTATGCTTAAAGTGATGTCATTCTATTTTTCTATGACCAGGTAGGCACTGAATGTCAACAACAGGAAGGGGGCTTTCAAGCTTTTTGGGAAACCATCAGTCACAGCTTTCGAAAAGAGCTACTGATAAAAATTCAATAAGCCAGGAGGCATGCCATTCTTTTTTTGGTGTACGTACAAGAAGGGTAAGAGGCAAACCCAGTTCCCCATCCCCCAAGCAGAATGTGAATTGTTTGTACCTAGTTCTCAGAAACAGGCTGTTACTTGTCAATTGGATTACCAAGAAAATGGCTCAGACACGTGGGCAACAGATATTTATTAACTGCCTACTATGTGCCAGGTATCCTACTAAGCACTGGGTACACAAAGGCAAAACCTTGGTCCCTACCCTCAAGGAAGTCTCATTCCAATGGGGGAGACAGCATGCAAATAATGATGTATATACCAGATCAGAGAGTTAGGAGGAAGGAAACCTCAGGGCACAGCCTCCTGAAAAAGACGGGATGTGAGCTGAATCCTAAAAAAGGCCTGGGGGCAGAGCATTCCAAACATGGGGAATGGGATTTCACCAGTGTAGCTGGACTGTGGATGGGAGTCAAGAAAGGTCAGAAGGGGCCACACTGTGAAAGGTATCCTATGCCCAAGAGAGGCCTCTGTATGTGATCCTAGAAAGTAACAAGGAGCCCCTTGACATTACTGAGTAAGGGGTAACATGGTCAGATTGACACTTTCAGAAAATCATTAATACCCAATAAAATCACGCAGATGTCCCAGTGAGAAGGTACAGTCTCCAAATTTTTCCCTTTAAAGTAGTGCCTTGCTATAGTTATTGTCCCCCAAGGAAAATTCCTAGTCTGAAGGTTTTCCCTTTCCTTTATGAAGCCAAAGAAAACACTTGGAGTTTGACTTTTGGCCAAGTGATGAGACACTATAATACAGTGATCAGAAGAATGTCAGCTAGAAAACAAGGAACAAGACTGCATGATCTTTCACCAGGGAAGGTGGGGACGTACGGCAAAGGCAGCATCTGACCATGAGAAGCAGGTCCTAGGCCTGGAGCTCCCACAGCCACACCTGTCCTGGACTTAGGAAGCCACAGAAGACAGACAGGCACAGAGTAAGGACCTAAATCGTACCTTATCCAGAAAGCTACCTCAGTAGCTGCTTGTGTCCTAAAGTAGAAGAGTCTGCCTTGGGAGATAGTGGGTTCCCCCACTGAAGGTTTTCAAGCAAAGGCTGGATGCCCACTTGCTGGGAATAAAGTAGAGGGCATTCTTGTTCAGATATGAATTAGGATAGCTGCTGAGATCCCATCCAACTGGGAGAAGCAATGAGTCATTAACAGAGTTATTAGATCCCTCTAACCTAGACTGGTTATGAACAGTATGAGTTTAGAGTCAGAGTTAGGTCATTCCATCATTTCAACCTCAAGGGAAGTGAGTACCTCACACATACACCAACAGGGATTTCTCTTCTTCATTCAAAACACGCACATTTTACCTACCTAAAAGTGGAAGCAAGATAGGGTAGTTGTAAGGCAGGACAAAGAGATTGACGCATGTTAAGGCAGTGCTTGCCTTTAGGTACCCAAAGGGGTGCTCCAGTTCGCTGTGCTTCCCACTGTTAGCCACGAATACCTAATGGGAAGATAAAGGAAGGAATTGTCATAAGTGGGAAGACCCTCCTTGCTGGCGAGGGCCCAGGGCCCAACAACTGCATACACTCTGGAGATAACATAGGAAACCAAAGCAGAGCGCCATGTTGAAAAATCCTAAAACCAGCCCTCAGCTGTCAACAGAGCCTTTCTAGCACCACCCATATGAAGGAGGGAGTCACAGGATGATCACCCCCATTTTACAGCTGAAGAAACTGGGCTTCCCAAGAGGTGACATGGCTTTTACCCAAGGTCGCCCAGGGTTGGAGCCCAGGCTCTCTCTCAGACTCCAAGCTCAGGACCTTTTGTACCACACCACACTGTCTCCTACACCCAATTAAAGCCTCTTATGTTGTTTCAGGCAAGGCACATGCATTTGCCATAAAAGCACTCTACTCCCCTCTCCTTGTCCTTACAAAAAGAACACAATTCCCAGGTTGAAAGACCCTGGGGATGAGGGGGCAACAAGGCGTTTGTTTATATCAAACAGGAATTCTGTTTCCTTTTTAGGCTTCGAAAATCATCAAGTGTGAGCAATGGGAAGACTAATGGGTTTGGAATCAGGAACTGGGTTTGGAGCTCAGCTACATGACTTATTACCTGTGGCCTGGGCAAGCCCTTTTAGCTCTCTGGGTCTCAGTTTCCTCAATCAACCAACCAATCAATCAATCAACAAGCATTTATTAAGCTCCTACTATGCATTGTACAAGGCCCTGGGGATACCAAGACAAAAAGGAACCAGTCCCTTCTGAAAGGCACTTACATTCTCATCTATAAAACTAAGGGGTGGACAAGGTGACCTCTGAGGTCTCTTCCAGCTCAAAACTTCTGATCTTGACACAACCATTCTAGCATCATCCCATGGAATGGGATAGGAATTCCTGACTTTCCTAATAAGGAAGTCCTCATATTACCCCTACAAACACATCTGCTGCCAGGTATTTCTCAAATTCTTCCCTCTCCTGGTGTATCTGCTCATGGTCATAGGACCATAGATCTGCTGCTGCTGCTGGAAGGGACTAGAGAGGTCAGCAAGTCCATTCTCCTCATTTTATAGAGGGAGTGAGTGACTCTACTTTCACAAGATTTCACACATCCTCACCCATCTTCCTTCCCTTCCCTTTACTCCCATGGCCATCAGCCTGGTCTAGGGCTTCCTATTCTCCTGGATTAGCCATGGCCTCCTTACTGGTCTTCCAACCTTTAGTCCCCATCCTCACCAATCCATCCTACACACCACTAGCAAAGTAATCCACCTAATCCATAAGATTGATCATGTTATTTCCCTCCCCTTTACTTTACAAACATGTTCTCGATGGCTCCTCCACCTACTCAATTTAGTCTAGACTTCTTTGCTTGATATTCAAAGCCCTTCACAACTGCACAGAATCAAAGTTGGAAGGGAATACCCAGTCTAAATTGTGGCTGAACCAACCCCGCCCCTCCCCAGCATCCCTGCCAAGTGGACATCCAGCTTTTGTTTGAAGACTTCCAGGAAAGGGAAGGTCTTTGAACAAAGACTAGAAGCATAGGTCTACTACCATCTGAAGCAGCGCCCCCCATTTCTGCCCAACTCTAGTCATTGGAAAGTTTCTCTTTCTGTTGAGCTTCCCCCCCACTGGTCCTAGCTCTGCCCTCTGGGGCCAAGCATCTAATCTTCCTCTTACATATACCAGCCCTTGTTGCTGGTCAGCACATCCCCCTCCCCAACCCTTGCCTTCAAGTTAAGGATTCTAAGCTCCTTCAACCAATCTGGGTATGACAGAGTCCCCGGTCTCCTCACCATTCTGGTTGCCCTCCTCTGGGCACTCTCCAGCTCGTCCCTCCTAAAATGTGGCGTCCAGAATTGAACACAACACTCCAGATGTGGTTTGACCAGGGCAGAGGGCAGCGCAACCATCACCTCCCACCTTCTGGACGCTAGGGAATACCAAAATCTCCAAAGAATCAAAATTGCAGGTCACCCAAATGGGAATGGAGAGACTTAGGAAGGGCTTGAGTTGACTGAAGCATATCGCCAACAATCCACAGCATGAATAGCATGGCTGGAAAAGGAGGTAGGCCAGTCATACACTGAAGGTGAGGGCTAAGTGAATGGACAATCGTTGTACTAGCCTGGTGCCCCTGTGATATTGGAGGAAGGACACAGCACCTTTCACAGGATATGTGGGAGGACACATATGAGAACAGGATCTACAGGCCCAGAGGGGCTGTGATTCACACCACTGTAAGGGAGGTCCACATCAATGAGATCAGGCTTACATACTTCAACTACATCCATTAAGTTACAAGAAAAACTGAGGCATGGAACAACTTAAATAGAAGCCCCAAGCAGGTGTTAGTCTCATGATTGCCATGAGGCTCAATCCAACAATTTTATGAAAGGGAAATCACTTTTTTGGGTTAGATCAGAATTGACTGTAGCATACCATAAATGGTTTATACCAATTCAATTTCTCTTCATTCATCACTTTTAGCCTTGCCAAATTTCCTTGCTTTTTACTCATTTTCCTATTTCCCTTTCTCTTCAGTACACATGGAATCAACTAGAAACAGCCCCTCCCATACTCAAAACCAAAATAATGTATGATAGAAAAAAATTATTTATTAGGGTGGCTAGGGGGGTGCAGTGAATAGAGTGAACAGCCCTGGAATCAGAAGGACCTGAGTTCAAATCCAAGCTCAGACATTTAACACAAAAAAACTAGCCGTGTGACCTTGGGCAAGTCACTTAACCCCCACTGCCCTACCTTCCTCCCTCCAAAAAGAAAAAAAATGATTGTCAGCAAAAGGCTTTGCAAACCTCTAAGTGCTACATAAGACGGGGGCTATCATCAGTATTGTTACACAAAGGAACAAAATTTCTTAGGTTCATTTGGAGAGGACACATTTAAAAAAAAAGAATATATGAAAAGGCTAAATTTAAACCAAAAACATAATTTTTGTTAGCTTTGGAGGGAGGGAAGAGGGCTCAGAAGGCCTGAACCTGTGATCCCTTTCCCAGAGTGTGGAATTTCCCTCCACTAATGTACATCTACAAGTCTGCTCTCAGTCTTACAGAGAGTTGCTTAGGGCATAAAACTATTGAGTAACACACCCTGTGGTCATATAGATGGTGTGTGTCAAAGGCTGGCCCTCTAGCCTATATATCTAGCACAGCCTAGCCCCTGTTAGGTACTTAATTAAGTGCCTGATGATTCATTCCATGAAGCTGCCTCTCAATGCTTCAGGACATAAATTTGAGGCATATGTTTTGCTTTTAAGTTATCCTGACTCTGGCCCCTCTACATTTCTAAGCCCTTTATCTGCTGTTTTCAAGTTCTTTTCCTTTGGCTAGCACATCTCAGTTTCCTGGGAGAATTTTTGACACTTTCTCTAACTAGTTGAAGTAATCCTAAACCTTGGGTGAAGGAGCTGTCCACTTGAACATTTTTACTTGGAAATGGAGAAAGAGCCTCATCATCTCTGATCACTCAATAGTCTTACAGTGGAGAAGATAAAGAGGGAATAATTGGCCAATTACAACTCGGGGGTGAATTGATCTATTCATCACTAAGCTTTTTAAGTGAGGAGGTAAATGTTATGTGATTATCCCCCTTGTTCTGCTAAGTACAACTGCTACCCAAAACTCATGGATACGAGAGGCAGTATGCTATACGCTACAGTACTGGACTTGGGAGTCAGGACAACTTGTGTTTGAGTCTTGCCTCAGACACTAGCTGTGTGACCCCAGGCAAGACACTTAATCTCTCTGTGCTTCAATGCCCACATCTGTAAAATGAGAATGATAATGGCACCTACCCCATGGGGTTGCTATGGAAACTAAATGAGATAATACATGCCAAATACTCTGCAAAACTTAAAGCACTACAGAAATGGGAGCTAGCCACCCCATGGGCAAAGATTCTACCACAGGCCCAGAAAGTGTCTATGCTAGGAAATCTCTGATGAGAAAATCCACTTTCTCTAGCTGACGTTCTTCCTCAACTAAGAACCATTCTACCAAACTGGGATTGCTGAGTCTGGAGATCATTGGCATAGAGCCTGAAGGGGCTTTGGAGGTCACCTCATCCATTGAACACAAGAGGTGAAAGGATGTGCCTGTGGTAACAAAGGGGGTAAGTAGCCCAGGGAGGATTCAAATTCAGATCCTCTTTTCACTGAATCATGCTACGTAAAGAGATGCTGAAGATAGAACCGATGACAGGGCAATAACAGTAAGGACTTCGGATTGTGTTGGAAGAGCTTTCCTGAATCATAGAGAGGACTTTTCCAAGGACAGTTGGCAAGCGAGTGAGCACTGGAACATGGGAGGGGAGGCCACTCGGAGGCCAGCACTTTGCCTCTGTGAGGACATGTTGCCTATTACTAGGCACCGTTAACATACATTGAGGCCTAAAACCATGTTTGGTTGTGGAAGCTCTTTGTTAGGATTTATTCTACTCTGACCAAGGAAACTGAAGAGAATAATGAGCTAGTCCTAGTGAGGCTTTGCATGCATTTACTACTAGGTGAAGGTTAAGTACCTGCCAACAAGTCATAGGTGACTTGCGCTCCAAGATGTGCTGAGTTAAGGGTGAAGGTTCAAGTTCGTATTTGTCAAATGGCAGTTTGTCTATGATCATGGGCTCACAGTCTACACAGAAGAATCGAATGATGGGGTGAGCTGTTCGAGGAGGCTGAAAAGGGAGAGGAATAAGACCACCTGTTACTGCCAAGCCAATTCCATCATGATCTTTGGTTAAACAACCAAACAACACTTTGTGGTTTTTTTTTTAATAGTGCTCCCAGAGTATTACAGGATCTCTAGACATCAGCAGTGTCTTCCACAGGGGGTCACCCAGACTGCTCCCTTCCATCACCAACTGGTACATTAAGGCAAATCAAACCAAAATGATAGCACTCCTAACCGGAACTAAAGTGAAGGTAGCAGCTACCCTGAACATGCGACTTCATTCTAATTCAAAGGAGTGAACCTTAACAAAAATTCTCTCAAGAATCCAGGCCAAGCTTGGCCTTATTCTTTAGCACTGTGAGGTTAGAAGTTGTCCAAGCAGTGCCTGAGCACCAAGGTGAGTAGTCCGGGAAGAGAAAGCCAGTGGGGATTCTGGTAAGCCTGGAGGCACTGAAAAAGGAAAACAAACAAACCAACCAAATTTGACCTTGGGCTGCATTAAGAGGGATCTGTAGAACTTCCAGGAATAAGGAGGGGCCAATTCCACTGTATTCACTGCCCACTTCAAATCCCATTTAGGTCATCATTTTTGTTCTGGAAGGTCACTTGATAGAGCTGAAGGGTGACCAGGAAGGAGAAAAAAAACAAAGCTCATGGTCAAGACAGCTAGTCAGGGTGCTTTTGCCATAGGAAGGAACCAAGTAATGTATGCAAAGCAGGACTGTCCATGGGGACGACAAAGAAACATTTCCCCATTTTAGGGCCTCTAACAGCTAATTCATTGATTACTACTGTGGGTTAACAGACCCAGTTAGGGGCCTATGGGTCATACTGAAGGAAGTGTACTACATGAAGCTTTTAGTATTCTTGTATTTAACTAGGGGTCTATCCATTTTTTAAAAATGTTTTGATAGCCATATTTCAATAAAATCAGCTCCCTTTGTAGAAAGGATTCTCTGTATTTTGTTTTATGCCTTAGCTGAGAAACAGCGGTTAAGCTTCACCAGACTGCCTGCCAGAGGGGTCCAGGGCACACAAAAAGCTTTATCTAAACTCTGTATTTGTAGCTTGAGTAGCAGGGACAAAAGGGAAAGCCTGGGATTCACTTGGCACCCTCTGGTGTCTAGCAGTAGTTACTGCAGCTTGTATACACACAAAAATGAGTCTGCTACAAAAGAAAAAAATGCTGGCCTTGAAATTAGGAGAGGCCTGCTTTTGAATCCCAGCTCTCATACTTTGCAACCTCTCGGGCCTCGGTCTCCTCCTCTGGCACCAGACCTGCCAGGACCATTCTAGGGAAAGCACTTTTAAACCTAAAAAATTGGGAACTGCTATTCCTACTTCCTGCCTGTTGTACAGAAAACCTAGGAGCCTTGGTTGTACTGTATAATCCCTGAGAAAGGTGTTCACAGAAACTAGCAAATCTAAAATGCAAAAGACATTTTGTCTTAAAGATACTTACCAGTGTGGGTAAGTTTTGGTCAGGCCAAAAAGATTCAGGGATTGGCCAGTGTCCAACAGGAACCCCGGTTTTAGGGTTTGGGCGCACATAAATCAGCTTGCGACAGCTGTGCCATGGCTGATGGCCAGAGGATTTTGATGACGTATGGGCTTCGTGGTGTCCTTCTAAGAGGACACAAGAGAAAGAATCAGTCAGGAAGAGTCTTTAAGAACTTGGTCAGGATACCATGTTGCCTGCTTAGCTGGAAAAGTGGTCATCCATGGGTTGGAGGAGCTTCCTTTATAGACTTGCTGGCTCTAACCTGTATGCAATACGTTAAAAAAAAATAAGCAATCAACAGAAATTATCAAAATTATTTGCTACTGGTTAAGAAATAGAGAGATTGGGGGTGGCTAGGTGGCACAGTGAATAGAGTCCTGGCCCTTGAGTCAGGAGGACCTGAGTTCAAATCCAGCCTCAGACACTTAACACAAAAGCTAGCCATGTGACCTTAGGCAAGTCACTTAACCCCAACTGCCCTACCTCCCCCCCCTGCTCCAAAAAGCAAAAAAAGAAAAAGAAAAAAGAAATAGAGAGATCGGTAGAACTGATTAAGTACACAATAGTCAGAAACAAATGAATACTGTAGTCTAATGTCTGATAAACTTAAAGACCCCAGCTTACTGGGATACAAACACACCATTAGACAAAAACTACTGTGAAAATTGGAAAGCAACATTACAGAAACTAGATACAGACCAATGTCTCATACCATATACTAAGATAGGTTCCAAATGGATATGTGACTTAGATATAAAGGGTGATATTATAAACAAATTAGAGAAACAAGGACAAAATTACATTTGGGATTGATGGACAGGGAGAACTCATGACCAAACAAAGAATAGAGAAGATTTTGTGAAGATCAAATGGACAATTTTGATCATATAAAATTCAAAAGTTTCTACACAAAGAAAACCAATGCAGTCAAACTTAGAAAGAAAACAGAGAACAGGGAGAAAAACCTTTGTAACAGGTTTCTCTGTTGAAGGTCTCATATCTGAGATATGAAAATAGCTAATTCAAAAATATACAAACACGAGCTATTACTCAATTGAAAAGTGGTCAAAGCATATGAAGATGCAATTTTCAAAGGAAGAAATTCCATCTACCAATACACATATGAAAAAAATGCTCAAAACCACTAAAATTAGAGAAATTCAAATTAAAGCATTGCTTGAGTTCCCCTTCACACTGGTCGGATGGAGAGAAATTATGAAAAAGGAAAATGACAAAGGGTTGAGACTTTAGGGACAGAGGTACACTAATACACTGTTGGTGCCAAAATGGAAATTGTGCCCTCAAAGTGATTAAACTATATATACCCTTTGACCCAGCAGCACCACTACTAGGTCGATAGCACCAAAGAGATCAAAAGAGGAAAAGGACCCATATCTACCAAAATACTTCTAGTAGCTCACTTTATGATGGCAAAGAAACAAAAATTAAGGTGGAGTTCATCAATTGGGGTATGGCTGGACAAACTACAATAAATAAATGTGATTGAATTCCTGACTGTTACACGAAATGGTTTCAGAGAAACCTGGGAACTGATGAAGAATGAAGTGCGCAGAACCAGGAGAGCAATTTCTAGGATAACAGCTGTTTTAAATACATACAATTCTGAAAGACTTAAGAACACAATGAATAATCATGATTCCAGAGAACTCACGATCAAACAAGCTATCATGTTTCATCAGACAGAAAGGTGATGGACTCAGTGTACAGATGGAGACACGCGTTTGTTGGATATGGACACTGTGGAAATTTGTTTTGCTTGACTAGGCATATTTATTATGAGGGTTTTTTCTTTATTTTTCAATTTGAGGGGAGTGACAGGAGAAGGTGGATTTTCATTAACTGAAAAAAAATTAAATGAAAAATAAAGCAATCATATTTGACAGTCTTTCTTGATTTATATGGAAACACACCAACAATATGGAATCCTGTCGAACTTATAGACAATTTTTTCCTTTTGGTGTAAATCCAGTCAAATCTATAGATATTGTCTAATTTTTACCGTAAACAAAGGTGTCCTAACAATACACTCTAGAGAAGGTTATTTCATAGTAAAGAATAAGCATTCTGCTTGTCTTGATCAGATCAGGGAATTCTTTTGAAACCCAGCATAGGGCCATAGCCTACCTAATGTTTTTAACTGTGAAAACATAACCTTAGCCAAATGATCCTATCAAGGTGGCTGACTGCACAGGGACAAGGTGAGAAATGGGGGATCAGTCAAGTGACGTAGCATGGCTGAGTTGGTTATAGTATATTAACAATGTTCATGAAACAAAGCTGCCTTCCTTGGGACAGAGCAAGTCTCTGTCACAAAACTAATTCATTTTGATCCGTCTCCCTGTGCATTTGAGATTGGAGGTTTCATTTCTGTAAGGAAATCCCAGTGTGGAAACTCCCTCTGTTGCTAGAGAGTGGCAATTTGGAGTCTGAACGATCCCTGTTTAAATGATTTGTTTGAGATCATTAAAACCCAAGGGGCTGTACTGGAGATACAGAGACAAAACAAACCTTCCTACCTCTAAAAGGCTTATAGTCTGGGGACAGAGGCAGGGCAGAAGGAAAAGGGGAAGGGGGATGGTATAACATATAAATGTAAAAAGCTCAGGAGCCCTGGGAGTGGCAGGATCCCCCAGGTCCTGCTTCTGGCCCAGCCCTCACTGCTATCGTCCTTTGGGAAACAGTTCCTGTGGAGTTGCTGTGGAGCCACCCCCATTGACTGGGAACCCATGGCACAGGCTGCAGGCAAGCCAGCCCAGCTGAAGCAGCCAGGTACCTTGAGTGGAAGATGGGAGCCAGCATGTGCCAGGCAAGCTGAACCAGCACCTTTACTACCATCTCCCTTCATGCCCCAATGAAGAGATTCCAGGGCCCTGAACCCAAGGGTCTTCTAGCCCAGTGCCAAGAAAACCCTAAATGGGGTCACAGAGAGTCAGTCGTGACTGAACAACCACAACTTTGAATGAAGGCTCTTAAGGAGGGAAGTGCTTTAGAAAAGTTCTCTCAGGGCGGCTACATGGCGCAGTGAGTAAGAGCGCCAGCCTCAGAGTTGGGATGACCCGAGATCGAATCCGGCCTCAGAAAAATGAGCACCCACACACAAATAATGACTAGCCGTGTAACCTTGAGCAAGTTACTTAACCCCAATTGCTTTAAAAATTAAAAAAAAAAAAGAAAAGTTCTCTCTTCTTTGCCCAGTAGGATGGAAGCTCTTTGAGGGCAGAGACTTTTGTGCTGTCTTTGTATGCCAAGCAAATACCCAGAAGAGGGCCTGAGATATCTATCTATCTAAATAGATACATATATACACACATATGTGTGTGTGTGTGTGTGTATATATATATATATATATATATATATATATATATATATATATATATATGGAGAGAGGGGGAGAGGGAGAGAAAGACAGCTGTTATAGATCGACCAATAGATTTATCTCTATCTATATAGTAGATACTTCAAGCAGGCCCTTGGACTGACTGGGGATTTGCTCAAACAAAAAAAAAAAGACAATCCCAAAGTCGTGAAGCCAGGTGCAGCAGAGACGTGAGCACACTATGGCTCGTGTATCCTTGAGGCTTTTTTTAATAATTGAAAATTGGATTTTCCATGTGACTAGTTTCTCCTGCCCGAAAAAGTACTAGGCAAAAATCGTCTCCCTGTCTCCCTGTCTCTCTCTACCTTGCCGTGCATCAGCTGACTCTCAAGAAAATGGTAGTGCAGTGAAGAGGCAAGGTTGGGATTCTGATGGGCCTTCACATACCGTACGGGATCAACCATGGCCTGACAGTTTCTCAGTGGAGAGCCTAAAGCCAAGCAAGAGGGGTGGGGGTAGCTGCTGCTTTAGGCAGCAGGGAAAAAGTCAACACTGCCTTCTGGTGCCCCTTCTCCCTCCCACCAAGAAGTCCCATACCTACCTCTCTTTCCATTTTCCTCTTCAACAGGATCTGGTCCTGCTTTCTCAAAGTTAACAACAACACCGCTCTGAATTTTTTGAACTAAAGATTCTAAGCACTGGCTCAACATTTTTTGGGTCCTAACACAATAGGACCGGCCTGGAGAAAGAAAAAAAAATACAAGGGTGAGCATTTTGTTTTCTAAAAGATCATTCAACAAAACAAAATACATCTGAAAACCTCACAACAATGGAGGATATAAGCTGCTATTCAACTGGATTCAAGTAAAATATTTATTAAGTACCTACTGTGCGTCTGGCACATAATAGGCATTTAATAAATGCTCCTTTGATTGACTGACCAAAACTAGGGATACAAAAATAAAAGAAAAAAAATATTCCTTATCCTTAAGGAGCTCAAGTTCTATGGGGGCTGCCAACATGAGCTGGGTGGGGAGTGGGGAGACTGAGAATCAGGGAAGGATTCCTAGAGGAGGTGGCACCTAGGGTAGGCAACACATACACAGATACATAAAATACAAAATAACCAAGAAAGGAGAGAGCCCTAATAACTGGGGGCAGGGAGGGGAAATTGGAGAGGACTTTCTCATCTATGGGGGGAGGGGGTTCCTACATTAAGCCTTAACAGATATTATGGGGATAACCCTCAAGGGATAAGCAGCTGCAGACTCACTCCCTAGCAATAAACTCAGTGTTGGAAATAGGGCTGATGTAGCTGTTGACACCTCTACCTAACCTCCCCTCCTGTCACTGTAAGACCGTAAGTTGTGCCTGATACCTCCTGTAACTTCACACATTTGTGTAATAACAGAGTCATCCACTGGTATGCTCCCTAGCGGCTCTGGCTCAGACGAGAATGTCCCAGGTATACGCAGCACCAGGGCAAATAACCTCTGGTCCCAGCGGAAAGGTTCTTTGGTTAGCTCACTTCCAGGCAGAGGAGAGGTCAAAGGGAGATGAAGCTGATGAGGCAAGATCGGGCAAAATTCATCTTAAAATGTGGCACTGGAAGCCCCCACTCCACCCCTGCCTTTCAGGGATGGTTACCATGGAAGGTTTGCTCGTGGAAACAAATCTACCTCCCCCGGACCTAACCACAAATTCCCTGCCATTGACATAAAGCTATATTAAAATGGCAATCTTACCTCGTCTTCAACACCTTTAGTATTTGTCAACTTATGTCCATCTGTGATGACAATTAGAAGAGCTGGTTCAAGAAAAAATGGATTCCTGCCCTAAAATTATATTAGAAAAAAAGGTCAGTATGTAAAAAAACAATAACCTTTTATTAACAAATTTTCATTCAGCAGACAGCTCTCAAAATGCTGATGGAGTGGGGTATTTCCCCCCACTTGATTAAAGAATCATGTAAAAGACCAGGGCATGAAATAGTTGATTTCAAAGGAGACTGAAGTCCAAGGGATCAAAATCTAGCAACAAGTTCAGAAATGGTATTCAATTTTACCTTGGTCTTCCTCAAGACCATAATATCAGAATCTACCTCATTGCTGGAGCTAAAATAATCATGAAATGAATGTATTTAGAAACAGGTGATATGAGTCACCCCTAGATCAAATAAAACACTCAGCAGGCTTGAGTGTTGGCACAGGGGGGTGAAGGGGATTCTCCCTGCCCCCTTGCCCAGAATCCCAGCAGCCATTCAGTTGGTTATGGTCCCAGTGGCTATGCCTACTGACCCCTCGGTTGGTAGGGCAAGGAACAGAGGCCATGAGGAGCTTTCTCCACTTTCTTTCTTCCCTAAGCCTTTCAGTTGACAGTTGTGAAATAAGCACACACTCCAACTACCCATTCCACATATCTACCCCGGCATGACAATCTTTATCCAATCTGTATCATGGTACACAGAGGTTTGGCCTCCCTTAGAGCAGGACACATACCAGACCAATGGGTTCTGTGTCTAGCTGCCCTCTTTCTATGATACATGAGAATAAAAAATGGGACATGGGGACGGCTAGGTGGCACAGTGAGTAGAGCGCCAGCCCTGGAGTCAGAAAGACCTGAGTTCGGATCTGGCCTCAGACACTTAATGCACACACAAACAAAAACCTAGCCGTGTGACCTTGGGCAAGTTACTTAACCCCAATTGCCCTCCAAAAAAAATGGGACATGTAGAAATGTAAACATATAGTTTTAAGTACAAGTGAACAACATCAATGCCAAGAAAACCCTATTCTTAAAAAGAAGTTTCTGGTTATATCATCTTTCCAGAGTCTGAAAATAAATTGGAAAACTTCACCATGCCCAACTATAAATTCTTAGCCATGCCCACGCCAAAAAATAAAAAATAAAAACAAAACCAAAACCACTTAGCTGTAATCACTTAAATCACTTACCTGTCCAAAATTGTCTATTCCAGACACCAATCTATTCAGATTTAACAAGTCGAATGCAGAGTTCAGAGCCTGGCCAAGGGTATTCAGTCCACAAGCATGAAGGTTTTTCAGTTCATTCATGAATGTGGCATGGCTCTCTTTCCAACCAGCCTGTAAGATCAAATAACATTCGATTTTCAAAATGGAATACCCAATTAGGCAATGAATGAGATGTGAAATGCATTCGGCACCCTTTGGGGCTTGGTGATTTTCTTTCTGTGGCTCAAGTCAAATAGTCTTCTTTCCTTTTTCCTCTTTCAGTCTCTGTTGGCCACTCTTAGTTTTTCTATATTTCTCCCATCTCTGAAAAATCCTACCCCTTCTCAAGCAACAGTCCTTTGAAATACTCAGAACCCTTGATCTTAGCCAGAAAGTTAAAAGAACATGCCTATGCTGGAACTTACAAAAAGGCCAAAAGTGGAGTGGGTCACCTTGGGAGGTAGTGGGCTGAGGTCTTCAGGAGGAAGTTAAAGGACCATTTATCAGGGATATGGGAGGAGGCATTACTGTTCAAGCCTAGGTTTGACTAGACTGCCTATTAGCTCCCTTCCTACTCCTGAGTTTCTTTGAATCGCCCTAACAAATAAAGAACACCCCTATCCTATTCCAACCTTATGGCTTCTCGGAGGGGACCAAAGGGAAGAGAGTCTTTATTTTCTACAAGATCAAGATTGGAATCAAGAAGTTCAAGCTGATGCTGGAGCTAAAGGGCTGGCCTCAAAGGTTCCATGTCCTGCTCTGGTTGGGCCAAACCCAACACAATCTGTGGAATGTTGGCATGGAGGTGGAAAAGAAAAGTGATACTGGTTCGGGTACCTTGACTTGAAATATATTCAGTGAACTTCATGGCCAATAACTTTTAATGTATATAAACCATCACGTGAGTCATGACTTCCAGATCTGTTCTTACAAACCAGCATATATTATATTGAGATTTTGATCCTTCATACCAGAAAATGTAGTACACTCTGTAATTGTTATGCTTGAAAGAGACCAGGTAACAGATACAAGACTGGCTACAGAAAAGGTCAAGTCACAGGACTGCCTGCATTCTGAAACAGCAACTCAATCTATCAAGATGAGGTGAAGTCCCAAAGACTACAATGAGGAGCATTGGATTTGGAGTAAGAGGACCTGGGTTCAAATCCCAGCTCTACCATTTACTTGCTATGTGACTTTGGATCACTTACTTTCCCTTTCTGGGCCTCAGTTTCCTGCTCTGCCAAATGAGAGGCTTAGACTAAATCTCTGAGCTTCTTTCCAGCTCTAAACCCATGATCCTCTGACTAGAGCCCATACCTGCTGCCATTCAGGCTCACTGGAAAGAAAAGAGCAGGATGACTGGTGTTATGGGAATGGGAATTTTAAGATCTTCCCTGTCCTTTAATAGACCTAGGGGGGAGTTTGAAGACCTCCCCTGCTTTGAAAGTAAACTCTGTCCCCCAATAGGCTGAATGTAATCACATGGAGCTTGTGGTGGAGGGAAATTTGCTGAAGGGAAGCAGAGCCCACAGGAAGCTTCCCTGCTGTGAAGATAAACTCTATCCCCTAATAGGCTAAATATAGTCATATGGAGCCCGTGGTGGGAGTTTGCTGATGGGAAGCAGAGCCCACAGGAAGCTAGTAGTGAGAGCTAGCCAGACAGTAGAGGAGAAAGAGGAGCTCAGTCAAGGAGATAGAGAGATTTGTTAGTAAATATTGATCTCATATTGGTTTGTGGGAAGGCTGAAGGATGCTATGGCTCTCAGCATTATTATGACTTCTGAATATCTTTGGCACTATGATGCTGTCAGCTCACTGGTTTGGGATTCGGTTTTCTGGTGTCTCAATAAATGCTTCAGTTCTGTACTCTACCTGGAGAGTTTTTGGTATATTTTGTGATTGAATGTCATGCAATACTTATAGTCACGGTGGTCTTTATTGTGATCGTGGGTGCTATAAATATTGCATTGGCACTAGCTGGCCAGCGGTATTAATGAAATGTCAGTTCTATCACTGGGAAGCTGAGACAGATGGGACTGGGACGAGACCACAGCAGGAGTTCTTAACCCTTTTTGTGCCATGGACCCCTTGGGCAGTCTGGGGAAACCTCTGGCCTCCTCAGAATCATATTCTGAAATACATGAAAAAAATGCACAGGATTATAAAGGAAACTAGTTATATCAAAATATGGCCATCAGAAGAAATCAATATTTTAAAAATACATTTACAAAACCCAGGTTAAGAAATCCTAGACTAGTCTTAGGGAAGCTAAAAGGCAGAGAGAAGGGACAGAGCTGTAGTCAGCAGGCCTGATAGTGGTACACATCCTGAGGACAAACAAGGCAGAGGCCAGAGAAGTTCTGCAAATAGCCCTATGTGATTCAGGAGCCAGTCAGCAGTCACCTGCATGCACATGGAAAGCCCTTGAGGGCAAGGATACAGGAAACCTGGACTCATTGTATAGGCAGGATTGGGGGGGAGGTGAGAGCACAGCTCCTGGCAGGCAAGCAGGGAGTTGGGGCTCTTCATTATTGTTCATTATTGATACACAAGTTGGGTGGCCCTGGCTAAGTCCCTTCCCCTCTCAGGGCTTTGGTTTGGCCCTCTGGAAAATTGGGGGGGGTGATTCCAGAGAAATCACAACGGAATAGACTTTGTACCTTTTGCCAGAGGGGTGATGGATTTAGGCGGCAGATGAAGACAGCTATTTTTTGGCCAGGGCCAAGGTGGGAATTTGTTTTGCTTGACTATACATATTTGTTCTAAAGACCTTCTTTTTTTGGTTGGGATTTGGGGATGTAGGAGTAAAAGTGGATTTCAGTCAATCAAAGAAATTGTTAAATTAATTAAAAAAAAAGAAAATGGGCAGCAGTTGGGGGGGGGGGGCAGGATTGAACATGGTGCTTTTACCCGGTTGTCATCAGCTGATGACCCTGGACATTATGATGCTTTCTTGCCTTATTTCTTGGCAAGTAACCCTGGACATCACTGTCCAGTTCAACTAAGGGAAAAATTTGCTGTATCCTCTTACATGATCAAACTAAATAGGACCAGGAAAATACTGTAACCTATAGGCCTGTGAAGCCACTCAATAAATTAACAAGCATCTGCTGGTTGGCTACTGGGGTCTGACCCAGTGCTAGGGGCAAGGGATGCAAAAACAACAAATGAAACAATCCTGACTCAAGGGAAGCCTTCATCTGAATGGAGAATGAGGAGCTGCTCAGGATTGCACTAAGACTTTTGGAATACCCAGCATAGGCACATACTGAATAAACAAGTGGCAGAAAAGGCCTCGAACTCTATTTTAGAAACCATCCCAAATCACACAGACTCCATAAGAAGCAAAAAGGCCAAGTAGAAGACAGCTGTCCCAGTGTTAAGGAGAAAATGGCCATCTATGCATGATTTGAAAAGGGTGAGGATAGGAAAATGTCGGCAGATCATGACGGCACTGGCCCGTACCATCGGCTGTGATATCCAGGCTCTGAGAGGGCAGCTGCTGAAATTCTTTGCCAATTGAGTCACCTAAAGTTGCTCAGCATGGGACGAAATTAGAGCACTAGTCTGGGTTTTATTGAAGTGGTTCTCCTGGGCAAAGAGCAGAGCACCCTCCCCCCAGCTTGAGCCCAGGGCTCATGGACAAGGCAGAAAGATTTTTCTGGGCTCTAAATTCTATGAAATGAAAGATACTGATTTGAAAGGATTTAGGTACCTTGACCAACAGATAGAGGATAAAGCTAAAACCAGTAAGCACATCATTATTAAGGCAGATGCGATGTGATGAGGCAGCACCATACGAAGGTGAGAAATAAGTATAATTCTTTGTAACCCAATCCAAATCCTCCCGGCCACTTCTAGAACAGACTAGCTGAACTGAGGAACAAAGGAGGGCTTACCATTTATTCTGTTTCTATTGGCTAGTAGAATATGCTGGGAAGGCTAGGAATAATGCCAGGAGTTGTATTTGGGGGCCAGAGACAAGAGGCCTCATGGGAAGGAAGCCCACCAGCTCCTCAGTTCCTGTGAGGCCTAGGACTCCAGTCTTCTTCCCACTTACTGCCTCTGACAAACTGATGTGTCCAAGTAGGGACCTGCCTACACAGAGCAAGGGAGGGTGGTCCTTTCTTTCTTGGCAGAAGTGAGGGAGCAGAGGTGGGCAACACTCCTTATACAAACCATCAGACTCAGGGGATGTCTTGGTTACTTTTTGTACTCCTCTTTTAAAATCTTATAATGGAAGGTTTCCTGGGCAGGGCGGGAAGGAGAGATACAGAAATAAAAGTAATGCTAAAAAAATGTTACGGTGGGGGTGACTAGGTGGCGCCGTGAATGGAGCACCAGCCCTGGCGTCAGGAGGATCTGAGGTCAAATCTGGCCTCAGACACTTAACACAAAAAATTAGCCATGTGACCTTAACACAAAAAATTAGCCATGTGACCTTGGGCAAATTTAACCCCAATTGCCCTGCCTTTCACCCTGCAAAAAGGGGAAAAAAAGATGTTACAGATAAGAATATTTTTAAATGATAGGCTAGCTGAAAATATATCACTGTTGGTAGGAAAAGCTGCAGGATTATTTAATTGAATAATATCCTGGGAGCAGGATATTAGGTCCCACCCAACCTCACGGATCTATAAAATTCAGGGCCCAGACTCTGTGGAGGCCTAGGAGTCAGTCTGTAAGTGGTTGTAGTGGAGAGTCAGGCAGCCTGGATCTGAATCCCTGCTCTATCCAGTGTCTTTGCTTCCCCAGGCCTCAGTTTCTTCACATGTAAGATGAAGGGGTTGGAACAGAAGAATCTATGATATTAAAACACTCTGAGGTACAAAGGCTGGCCAAATGATTAGTTACCACAGGATGTTACCAAGGGAAAACAAGGAACTATAAGAAGCGAAGAGTCAGAGCTTTATGCCTCCTGAGACATCATCTGGTTCAATCCTCTGATTCCAGGAAGATCACAATCAATTAACAACTAGTTGTCAAGCTTTTAATAAGTCCTTGGAGATAAAGCAGGGGAAATAGTAGTCCTTAATTCCAAGGAAGACAGAGAGAATATGAACAAAGCACAGACAGGTAAATGAACAGAGTGTGTAGATGAGACAGTGAGCAAACCAAGAGCCTAGGTGGGAAATAAGGTGTGATATATCACTGTCATTTGGGGTCAGATTCTAGAGAACGTTGAAGGCCAGGGAGAGAGTTTAGACTTTATTGAGCTGTTAATAGGGACTCTCATTGTAGATTCTTGGTCAGGGAAGTGACGTTATTTTTTTTTTTTGCTTTTTGGAGGGCAATTGGGGTTAAGTAACTCACCCAAAGTCACCCAGCTAGGTTTTTGTTTGTGTGTGCGTTAAGTGTCTGAGGTCAGATCTGAACTCAGGTCCTTCTGACTCCAGGGCCGACGCTCTACTCACTGCGCCACCTAGCCGCCCCGACATTATTTTTTAAAATTTACTTTTGCAAGGTAATCAGGGTTAAGTGACTTGCCCAGGGTGACACAGCTAGTAAGTATCAAGTTTCTGAGGTGGGATTTGAATTCTGGTCCTCCTGACTCCAGGGCCAGTACTCTATCCACTGGGCCACAAAGCTAACCTGGGATAGGGACATAATAAAAGCAGTATTTTAGAAAGACTGAGCTGGCAGAAGAGTTTGAACTTGATTGGGTAGTCAGTGGGAGCCATTGTAGTTTCTTGGGCTGGGGAAGTGACATGATGAAGATGGATTTTTAGAAGATTAAGCTAGTAGTGGTATAGAGGACAGCTGGGTTTAGAATGGAGTAAAAACAGGGAGGGAAGATCAACTGGCCCATGGCAAGACTCTAGACATGAAGAAATAAGGATGATGACTGTAAGACTGTAAAGGAGGGACAAATTACAGGCACTGCAGAGTGCAATGTGAGTTATTATGAATAGTAATAATAATTGGCATTATTACTGTACACCAAAGCCAGGTAGTGCAGTAGATTGAGTGCTGGACCTAGAATCACTCAAATTCAGCTTCAAACATTTACTAGCTGTGTGATCCAGGGCAAGTCACTTAACTTCTACCTTAGTTTCCCCAGCTATAAAATGGGCACAATAATAGGGGAACCTATATCCCAGGGTTGTTGTGAGGATCAGATGAGATAACAGTTGTAAAAGTGTTTTGTACAGTACCTGGCACACAGTATATGCTTAATAAATGCTTCCTTCCTTCTAACTATACATATCTTATCTCATTTGGACCTCACAGCAGTCCTGCTACTATATGGGTATTAAGTGCTATATGGGTATTATTATCCCTGTTTATAGGTTAGGAAACTGATGCTCAGATATATGAAGTGGCTGCCAATCAGAGAGCTAATTAATAAACACTAGAGGCAGAATATGAACCCGGGCTTTTTGCCTGTAAGGCCAGTACTAAGTTTTGCTACCTCTCAATAAGTAATGTTACCCATCAGTGTAGTAAACACCAAAGCTCCAGATGGACTAAGACTGCAATTTCTTCCCCATTCAGGATTGTTCCCTGAGACTGACAAGTGGACTTTACAAGGAGACGTGAGAAAAGCTGTGGCTATCTGGACACCCTTGCCGGATCTCGGTGCTGGAGATGGCAGCCAGAAAGGACAGAAAAGAAATGCAACAAAACCACCCTCTGCTTGGTAGCAGAAATGCATTCTTCCACCTGCAGATAGCAGAAAGCACTACCATCACACCTTCTTTCCCCTTGCTGGAAATGCATACTATGGCACTGGTTTTTGTTACAGCTCCTCTCTTTCTGTTATCATCTGTGTGGCTTTGCAAGAGAACTAGTTTTTTTCTCTACAGGAACAAGTGAGCTAGTTACACAGAAGAGCATTAGAGATCAATTAAACATCTTCTTCAAGGATTAATTTACAGAGGAAAGAAGGGAGGATAAAGGAAGGTGACAACACACTGAGGATTAGATTCCGCCAGGTTTTGGCCTAGGAACTGACAAACTGACCTTGCATGGTTTGGCTGGATATTGTTTAATTCTGGTCCAGAATTGTTAATGCACCTAATCTATCTTCATACTAACCTAGAGGCAGAACAGTCAAGTCTGTGGCTGACCAGACTGAACTCTGTCCCTTTCTAGGGAAGGCAAATGATAGGGTTTTTTTTAAAAGTCCAGCCACCACATTCATGTGGCCCTTTCTCTAAGCCTTCCCACCTCTCCCATACGTCTGCCCTGGCAGATGCAAACATCAGCTGTGGCACTTTGAAATAATTAGAGCTTTAGGATGCTTCCATGAGTTACCAAATTGAAAAGTGGTCAAAATTGGGGCACAAGGTACCAAGAATCCCAGAGTTCTGAGACCATCTATGAACATTAATTCAACTTTCGGTCCATGAAACATAAGATCCATGTTGACTCTCTGAGTCAACATACTTCTGGCAGAACTGAGCCATACCAATCTTGCCATTCTCTCTAGAACTCAAGCTGGACCACACACAGGTTCTCCTTTGAAAGGCAAGTAAAGGACTGGGGCTATTTTCATCTTTCAGCCACAGGCAATACTGAACATCACTTCATGGAAAACTGGTTGTCTTTCCTTGCAGCATTCACAATGGACATTGGAAAGATCATCACAGCTTCTGATAATGCCAATGACTTTGTGGACCCCCTCCTACCCTACCTCTCTACGGTCTTGGGGCCTGTCATCATTCTCTATGTTCTATGGCTATTCTTCCACCTCCTTTGTGAGCAGTGGAGACACAGCTATTAGGGTTCTCTAAGCACAGAGTCACCTCTGGAAACCCCAGCCTCTCCTTCCCAACCTGATGCCATCTCCTCTAAGCCTCATATGGGAAATGGAAAGGTTGGTTGATTGAAGGGCAAATGAAACATCACAACCCATGCAAGCTTGACCAACTACAGCTATGTTGTTATTTTCTCCCCAAGTTCCAGATCACAGGGAATCTCAGCTCTTCAATGAGAGACCCAGCCACCAGCACACATTATGACCCATCAAAGAAGACTCACAAAAATCATAGCATCTCTGAGTTGGAAGGGGCCTGAGAGGCCATCCAGACTAACATACATGAGCAGAGATTCCCCCTGGACAACATAAAGTCAGAAATATTCAAGATCTTGTTCCTAAGTTTCAAAATGGAACCCTGCCTCATCACTGAGACCAAAGTAAAAAGTTTTTGAATGAAAGATAATATAAATTCAATAATATACAAAGGGCATAGTACAGGGCTACTGTGCTCTGGCAGCTAGAGTGAGAAGGCTATCTATAGCAGGCTGAAATTCCTGGCTCAGAGGCTATGGCACTGAGGCATATATCATCATGAGCAAATACAAAGGAGAAGTCACCAAAAGGAATTCTGGGAATCATCTACTATCATAGCCTGGAAACAAAACTGCTAATTGACCTTGGCTCTACTTGTCTGAGCCCCCAGTAAAATGTAAGGGCTGGATGGATCTTTTTGTGTTTGTCTATTTCTAGTGCCTAACGCAAAACCATCTACTCAAGAAACAGAATGAAATCCTAGGAGGATTCTGATAATTCAGATAAACCATGGGTCACAGCTCACCAAGTCTGATTTGACGTGGAAGCTTTAAAAATCGATGCCATCTTAGGATCCAGAACAGGGGCAGTGAGAGGTCCCTCAGCCAACGTCAGCACAAGACCACTTTGGAACTCTGCTGTTTAATTCAATGCACCACAGTATAGGCAGGCTAGCATCCAGCAAATGGTGATGGGGATGGTGGGCGACCTGGAGATCATTCTCTAATAAGGCTGGCAGCAGGGTTCTGTGGAAATTGGGCTCAAAGTGGAGTCTGGGTTTGAATCTTTGCTTTGTCAATTAGCACTTGTGTGATCTGAGGGGAGAAACCCCTTCTCTCTTGGTCTCACCTCCTGGGTAGAATGAGGGGGTGGCCTAGATGAAGATTGAGGTCCTTTCTAATCCTAAATTTACAACCCTGTGAATGAGATGGTGAGCCTAGAGAAAAGGCAATGGAGAAGGGTGGAGAGAGTATAGAAGACACACAAAACAGTGATCTTCAATCACCTGAAGGGCTTTCACATGGAAGAGGTACTAACTTTGCTCTACCTGGGAGTGAAATTAGAAGCAATGAAGCAATTAGAATGAACAATCTGAAGGCTCAGGGAGGCAGATTTCAGCTCAACACAAGGAAAAGCTGCCTAGCAATAGAGCCATATGAAAGAGGAGGAGGCTGCCTTGGGAAGGAGTTAGTTTACTGTCCCTGGAGGTCTGTGAGCAAGGGTTGTAACTGAGCAGGCTGTAGAGTGGGTGTCCCTGAGATAAGGATTGGGATCCCACTGTCCCTGAGATACATGGAGTGGGATCCCTGGCTCCTGAATCCTCTGGGCTCTGCTAGATAGCAAAAAAGTTCCAGGTCCTAAAACAGAAGCTCAGGTTTCAATGGAGAATGTAACATCAGGAGCCTCTGTTTGATTTAATGAAACAAGCAATTATTAAGTGTCTACTACATGCCAGGCCTGAAGACAACACTCTTCCAAGTCTAACTTGAAAAGGTTTCCACTTCTTTGTACAGTAGCTGGGAGTGTCTGTACCTGCCTCGACAGTAACTGGGGAAAATGGCGATTACAGCACCAGAGCTGGCTCTAGGCTTCACTCTGAGGAGAGAGAGTTCAGGGGTGGCGGGAGTTGAGGGGGCAGGGAGGAACCATAATGCACCACTGTTAATAATCAAGGAGGAGGACAGAGGAAGACAGAGGGAGGGGGAGAGAAATAGATGGATAAACAGAGACAGAGAAGTAGAGAGAGAGAGAGAGAGAGAGAGAGAGAAAGAAGAGAGGGAGAAAGGGAGGAAGAGAGACAGAGGGAGATACAGGAAGGGAGAGGTGGGGAGAGAGGAAGAGAGAGAGACAAAGAAAGAAAGAGATAGAGAAGGGGAAATGAAAAGAGAGAAGGGGATGTAAAGAGGAAGAGAGAGAAGGAAGGAGGGAGAGAGACAGAGGGGAGGAAGATAAATAGAGAGGTGGGGAGGGGGAAATTTTATATATATATATATACACATATCTCAGAAGCTAGGTTGTACAGTGGATAGAACACCAAGCCAATAATTAGGAAGACCTGAGTTCAAATTCAAACCCAAATACTTACTAGCTGTGTGACCCTGGGCAAGTCACTTCACCCTGTTTGCCTCAGTTCCCTCATCTGTAAAATGAACTGGAGAAGGAAATGGCAAATTGCTCCAGTATCTTTGCCAAGAAAACCCCAAATGGGGTTATAGAGAGTCAGACATGACTGAAATGACTGAATAACTATGAGAGAGGGAGACAGAAGAGATAGAGAGAAACAGAGAATGAGAGAAAGGAGAAAGAAAGGAAATGATAGAGACAGAGGAGGGAGGGATAGAGGGAAGGGAGGTAGAGATGTGAGAGAAACAAAAAGGGAAGGAGAGATGGAAAGAGGGCAGAAAAGATAGAGAAGGGGAGGGAGAGACAAAGAGACAGAAAGAGGGAGGGAGCAATAGGGGGGACAGAGAGGAAGAGAGGGGAAGGGAGAGAAAGAGGAAAAGACAGAAAGAGGTGGAGAGACAGAGAGGAAGAGAGAAAGACAGAGAGAGGAAGGGAGAGAAGGAGGGAGATACAGAGAGTAGAGGGAGGGAGAGAGAAAGATAGGGAGGAAGGAAGAAAGAGAAACAGAGAGGGAGAAGCAGCGAGGGAGGAGGAAGAAACAGAGAAAGGAGAGGGGGAAAAGATAGAGACAGAAAAGGAAACTGGGAAAGAAAAAGAAAGTGGGAAATTGAGACGTGAGACACAGAGGGATGGAGAAAGAGTAAAGAGAGAGACAGAGACAAAAGAGATAGAGGATGGAAAGGAGAAGGGGAGAGAGAAAGAGGCAGTAGGGTAGAAAAAGGAAGAGCAACCAAAAAAATCTGAGAAAGAGTCAGAGACACACAGAGAGGAAGGGAGACAGAAACAGAGATAGAGAAAGGGGAGGGAGGGAAAGACAGAGAGAGACAGAGATAGAGACAGACAGACAAGGACACAGAAAGAGAGAGAGGGAGAGAGAAATAGAGAGTCAGAGGAAGTCAGAGACAGAGAGGGAGGAAGAGACAGAAAGAGTGTGGGGGAGGGAGAGAGAGACAGAGAGAGAGACAGAGAGACAGAGACAGAGTAGGGTAGAAGAAGAGCAAAAGAGAGAAAAAGAGAGGGAGAGACAGAGAGATAAACAGGGAGGCAGAGAGAGAAACACAGAGAGGGAGGGAGATAGAGGCATAGAGATAGAGAAAGGAGAGGGAGGGAGAGAGAGGAAGATAGGGGGAGGGAGATAAGGAAGGGAGAGACAGACAAAGAGAGGGAGGGAGGGGAGGGAGAAATAGAGAAAGAAAGAAAGGAAGATAAAGGAAGGGAAGAAGTGATGGAGTGAGGGAAGGAGTAAGAGAGTGAGAAGAGAGAAAGAAAAAGGGGGAGAGATAGAGAGAGGAAGAGAAAAAAGGAGGAGAAAAGAGGAGAAGGGAAGAGAAAGGAGAAAGGAAGAGAGAAAGAAAAGGAGGGATAGGCAGACAGTAAGATAGATGGAGAGAGGAAGAAAGAGAGGAAGAAAAGGAGGGGGGGGAGGGAGGAAGAGACAGAAACAGAGACAAAAAGGAATGGGGGAGGGAGAAAGGGCAGGATGGGAAAGAGAGAGGGAGGAAGAGGAGGGGCAGAAAGAGACAGAGATAGGGAGAAGGAAAACAAAATGGGGAATGCTTTTCCCAGAAGCCTTCAGAAGTCAGGAATGAAACAAAACTGTCTTCTTTCTTACATTTTAAATGATGCTAAATAGTGCAGAAAAAATATCTCTAGTTTTGAGAAGCTGCTATAGAAGTGTCTTGGTTGCACTGCTTTGTGAGGTTCCTACTGTAATTCAAATTCTGAACTGGGCAAGAGAATTAAAAGAAATCTAAGAAGACCTGTATGAACTGATGCAGTAAAGAAACAGGAGAATAATCTCCACAATGACTAAAGTAATAGATTTAGAACTGGAAGGGACCTTAAGAAGTAGATCTTATCCAACTCCATCATTTTAATAATAAAGTAAACTGAGGCCCAGAGACTTAATAAATGCTTGGTGAGTTTAACTTAATTACTCAAGGGCACACAAGTATGTGACAATGCCAAGATTCAAACTTGGACATTGATTCCAAACCCAGGTCTTTCCAGTACACCCCAAGTTCAGATGCCACTTAAAGGCAAGTGAACTTAGATTAAGCACAATGGGCAAGCTTGGTGCTAGAGAACAGATGAAGAAAACACATTTTTTTCTCTCTCTTCGCAGTATAGATGAGAGCCTAGGGTAGAAAACCTGACAAAATCTGTCAGACACAGTAACTTTGTCAGGTCTGCTTAACTACTTCTCTTCAAGGGGTATGTGGGCATATGTGTGCATGGGGTTGGGGGAGGTGTGAGTGGTAAATAGGGAAATAACTTCCATAAATATAAAAGATACCAATAAAATTTAAAAACAAATTAAGAAGGGAAAATAGGGGAAGGGCAATGCTTGAACCTAACTCTCATCAGAATTGGCCCAAAGAGGGAATAACATATACACCCAGTTGAGTATAGAAATCTATCTTATTCTACATAGAAGTAGGAAGGGAAAGAAATAAGAGAAAGGGAGGGGGGGTAAGAGTGCAGATTAAGGGAGGTAGTGGTCAGAAGTCAAACTGACTATTGAGAAGGGACAGGGTAAAAAGAGAAAGAGCAAGAGAGAGAGAAAGCAAGTGAGAGAGAAGTATAAACAGAAGAAAGAAAATAAGATGGTGGGAAATACTTAATAATCTTAACTGTGAATGTGAATGGGATGAACTCACCTATAAAAACAGGAGTGGATAGCAAAATGAATTAAAAACTAGAATCCAACAGTATGTTGTTTACAAGAAGCAAACTTGAAACAGAAAGACACACAGAGTAAAAATAAGGGGCTGAAGCAGAATCTATTCTGCTTTAGCTGGGGTTTAAAAAAAAAGCAGAATTAGCAATTATTATCTCAGACAAAGCAAAAGCAAAAATAGATCTAATTAAAAGAGACAAGCAAGGAAACTACATTTTGCTAAAGGGTACCAGAGACAACGAAGTAATATCAATTCTAAACATATATGCACCAAATGGCATAGGATCCAAATTCTTCTTTTTTTTTTTTTAGGATCCAAATTCTTAAAGGAAAAATTAAATGATGTATAGGAGAAAACAGATAGCAAAACTATACTAGTGGGGGATCTCAACTTTCCTCTCTCAGAACTAGAGAAATCTAACCATAAAATAAACAAGAAGGAGATAGGATAGAATTTTAGAAAAGTTAGATATAATAGACCTCTGGAGAAAACTGAATGAGAATAAAAAGGAATATACCTTTTGTTTTAGTTGTACATAGCAACTTCATGAAAACTGAGCATGTATTAGAACATAAATACCTTATAATCAAATACAGAAAAACAGAATATTAAGTGCATCCTTTTCAGACCATAATGCAATAAAAATTACATTCAATAAATGCCTGTGAAAACAAAGATTAAAAATTAATTGGAGCTGGGGTGGTGGGTAGGGGAAAAATGGGGAAAAAATTGTAACTCAAAATCTGGTGGAAATGAATGATGTAAACCAGAAGTTAATAAAGCATTTGAAAAAAAATTAATTGGAAACTAAATAATCTAATCCTAAAGAATGAGTAGGTCAAAGAACAAATCATAGTAACAATAAGTAATTTCATTAAAGAGAATGACAATGAGATAATATACCAAGATTTATGAGATGCAGTGAAAGCAATACTTAGGGGAAAATGTATATCTCTAAAGGCTTATAACAATAAAATAGAGAAAGAGTAGATCTAGGAATTGTACATGCAACTAAAATACTACAAAAATAACAAATTTAAAACTTCCAATTATATACCAAGTTGGAAATCCTGAAAATCAAAGGAATATTAATAAAATTGAAAGTAAGAAAATCACTGAATGAATAAATAAAACTAGGAGTTGGTTTTGGGAAAAAATCCAATAAAATAAATAAGACATTGGTTAATTTGATTTTTTAAAAAAGAATCAAATTAGCAGTATCAAAGATGAAAAGGATAAATTCACCACCAATAAAGATGAAATTAAAGCAATTATTAGGAACTATTTTGCCCAGTTCTATGCCAATAAATCTGACAATCCAAGTGAAATGAATGAATATTTACAAAAACATAAATTGCCTTGATTAACAGAAAAGGACATAGAATATCTAAATAAGCCTAATTTTAGGAATAGAAATTGAACAGTCCATAAATGAGTTTCCTAAGAAAACAGCATCAGGACCAGATGGATTTTAAAAGTGAATTCTACCAAACATTTAAAGAACAATTAATTCCAATACTATATAATCTATTTGGAAAAAATAGGCAAAGAAGGACTCCCACCAAATTCCTTTTCCAACACAAATATGGTATTGATACCTATACTGGGAAAAGCAGAAACAGAGAAAGAAAACTAAAAACCAACTTCCCTAGTGAATATTGATGCAAAAATTTTAAATAAAATACTACCAAGGAGATTACAGCAATATATCACAAAGATCAAGGTGGGGATTTATACTAGGAATTCAGGTCTGGTTCAACCTTAGGAAAACTACCAGTATAATTAATTGTATCAATAACAAAACCAAAAAAAAAAAAAAACTGTATGACTATCTCAACAGAGGCAGAAAAAGCTTCTCACAAAACACAACAGTCATTCCTAGTGAAAACACTAGAAAGTAAAGGAATAATCGAACTTTCCTCAAAATGACAAGCAGTATCTATCAAAAACTATCAGCAAGTATCACCTGTAATGGGTACAAGCCAGAAACCTTTCCAATAAGATCTGGGTCTATGAAGCAAGGATGCCCATTATCACCAATATTGTTTTTAGAAATGCTAGCTATAGCAATAAGACAAGAAAAAGAAATTGAGGGGCGGCTAGGTGGCGCAGTGAATAGAGCGCCGGCCCTGGAATCAGAAGGACCTGAGTTCAGATCCGGCCTCTGACACTTAATCCACACAAACAAAAACCTAGCCGTGTGACCTTGGGCAAGTCACTTAACCCCAATTGCCCTAAAACGGGCGGCTAGGTGGCGCAGTGAGTAAGAGCGCCGGCCTCGGAGTTGGGATGACCCGAGATCAGATCCGGCCTCAGAAAATGAGCACCCACGCATAAATAATGACTAGCCATGTAACCTTGAGCAAGTTACTTAACCCCAATTGCTTTAAAAAAAAAAAGAAATTGAAATAATTAGAATAGGCAAGGAGGAAATAAAACTATTGCTCTTTGCAGATGATATGATGGTATACCTTGAAAATCCTAGAAAATCTAAAAAACTAGTTGAAAAACAACTTCAGCAAAGTTGCAGGATATAAAATAAACCCATACAAACCATCAACATTTCTATATATTACCAACAAAGTCCAATAGGAAGAGATAGAGAAATTCCAGTTAAAATAACTGCAGACAATATAAAATGTTTGGGAGTCTACCTTCCAAGAAAAATCCAGAACTACATGAACATAATTACAAAAACACTTTTCACACAAATGAAGTCAGACCTAAACAACAGAAAAAATATTAATTGCTGAGAGGTAAGCTGAGCAAATATGATAAAAATATCAATTCTACCCAAATTAATTTACTTATTCAGTGACCTACCAATCAAATTACTCAAAAACTATTTTACAGAGCTAGAAAGAATAGTAACAAAATACATGTTAGAACAAAAGGCCAAAAATATCAAGGGAATTTTTAAAAAATGTGAAGGGAGGGAGCTTAGCAGTAACATCCCAAACTGCATTACAAAATGACAAACATCAAAACAATCTGGTACTGGCTAAGAAATAAGAGGGGTGTACCAGTGGAATAGATTAGGTATACAATACATAGTAGTAAATGACTACAGTAATCTAGTGTTTGACAAACCCAAATATCTAAGACTTTAGGAGAAGAAATCACCATTTAACAAAAGTTACGGAGAAAAGTGGAAAATACTTTAGCAGAAATTAGATACAGACCAACATCTCACATGTATTCCAAGATAAGGTCAAAATGAGTACATGATGGTATCATAAGCAAATTAGGGGAACATAGAATATTTTACCTGTCAGATTTATGGAAAAGGGAAGAATTTATGACCAAATACATTACAGAATATAAAATGGATAATTTTGATTACATTAAATTTAAAAAGGTTTTGCACAAACAAAACCAATGTAGTCAAAACTAGAAGGAAAGCAGGAAACTGGGGGGAAAGTTTTATAGCAAATTTCTCTGATATACAGAGACTATTTCTCAGATATACAGAGAAATGAGTCAAACTTATAAGTATATAAGACATTCCCCAATTGACAAATAGTCAAAGGATATGAACAGGAAGTTTTCAAAAGAAATCAAAGCTATCTATAATCACATGAAAAAATTCTATAAATCACCATTAATTAGAAAAATTCAAATTAAAACAACTTTGAGATACTACTTTACACCTTTCACACTGCCTAATATGACAAAAGGAAAATGACAAATGTTGGAAGGGATATGGAAAAATTGGGACACAGACACACACACTGTTGGTGGAGCTGCAAACTGATCCAACTATTCTGGAGAGCAATTTGGAACTATACACAAAGTGCTATAAAACTATTTACCCCCTTTGACCCAGCAATACCACTATTATATATGTAATCTAAAGAGATCAAAGAAAGAAAAAGACCTGTATGCACAAAAATATTTACAGCAGCTCTTTTCATGATGGTAAAGAAGCAAAAAACTGGAAAACAAGAGGATACCCTTCAATTGGGGAATAGCTGAACAAGTTGTTATATGATTGTGATGGAATACTATCGTGCTGTAAGAAATAATGAGGAGGGGGTGGCTAGGTGGCGCAGTGAATAGAGCACAGGCCCTGGGAAAGAGGACCTGAGTTCAAATATGGCCTCAGACACTTGACACACTTACTAGCCATGTGACTTTGGGCAAGTCACTTAACCCCAACTGCCCTCACAAAAAAAAAAAAAAAAAAGAATGAACAGGATGCTTTCAGAAAAACCTAGGAAAATTTACACGAACCAGTGCAAAGTGGAGTGATCAGAAACAGAACACTGTACAAAATAACAATACTATACAATGATCAACTGTGAATGACTTAGCTATTCTCAACAATATAATGATCTAAAATAATTCCTAAGGACTCGTGACAAAAAATGCTATCCACCTCCAGAGAAAGAACTGAAGGAGTTTGAATACAAACTCAAGCAGACTTTCTTATTTACTTTCTTTATTATTCTTGTGTTTTTTTTGGTTTGTGTTTTCATTTCTAATATGACTAATATGGAAGTGTTTTGCATGCCTGCACATGTACAATTTATATCAAAGTGCTTGCCTTCTCAAGGAGGTGGGGAAGGGAGGGAAGGAGGGAGAGATTTTGGAATTCAAAGTTTTTTAAATTGTTAAAATTTTTTGTTTTCATGTTTGAGAACGAATAAAAATTAAATTAAAAACAAAAACAAATTAAGAACAGCGGCAGTAAGTTGAATTCTAGCATCCTTAGCATAAGAAAATCCATGTCCAATCCAAGTTGTCAAAGCAATCAAATTGGCTCTCAATACAAATGAGAATGGCATTCATAGAAACCACAGAAACTAGAGTTATCAATTTGATTGTTCAGTCAATTTTTTCATATTAATAAGAACCTCACAAGATAAGCTCCTCCCTCTGGAAATGAATTCTGGAATAGCAACAACAAATTCCCGAATACAGACAAGTCTTCAACTTCTAAACCCTAAGGACACCAAAGCAATAACCCTCTTTATCCCCAAGTCCCAAAGCTGGCTACTTCCTCTACATCTCTACTCTAAGCCCATGCTCCTTGGCCAAGAGCTTTAGCCACCTGGTGGCCTCACACAGCTCAGGCTGCTGGAGGCAGGACTTGAGCCCAGGTGATCTCACATCGCACTGCTCCTCAGGGCTCCAGTTACCTCATGGGTTGAATATACTTTTGTGGTCTGACTTGAGAACCTATCCACCTCCAGAAGTTCGAGTAGAACATTTCATATTTGTGATAATACAGTAATATGGGGCACAAAGGTTTGTTTCATTTAATATATAGCCTCTGTACTAAACTCCTCACCATCTTCTGCCAACATTGAGGAGAATGGAGGCTCTTTGAGGACAGGTACTGCCTCATTTTTGTCTTCATACCTAGCAAAGGCTCTGGTTCACAGGAACCACTTAAATGTTGTTGGTTTTTCTTACTATAAGAAAAAGTATTCTAAGTTCCAAGTATACTTTGGAAAGGAGCCTCTTCATCAAGTGGCCACTGCCCATGAGCTTGGTCATTCATACATTCCAAAGAGTAGAATAAGAGGCCATGTTGGCATAATGTGTTTCACTTAAGTGCTTAATTGAGTTGAGTTACCTTATCCAGCATATCATGTAACATATTTTCTAAATCCTCTACTTCACTGATGGTTAGGAAGTGTTTCCTGATCTCCAATAGATATGTGAACCTTCTCCCAAGTGCTTCCTGTTTACCTCTTGGAGCCAAGCAGGATAAGTCACCCTTCCAGAGGGTAGCCCTTCAAATACCAGCCAAAAGTTAGCTCTTGCCCTCTCCAGGTTAAGTGCCCCCTATTCCTTCAACCAAGTCTCATATGACTCGGACTCAAGGTCCTTCGCCATGCTGGCTGCCCTCCTCTGGTTGTTCTCAAACTTGTCAACATCATTCTTTATCTCTAGCACTGGGAACTGAATCTAGGTCTCCAACTGGGGTCTGCAGAGGCAGAATGTAGAAGGTCCAACAGCCACCTCCTTTTGCCTGCATGCTAGGCCTCTCTTTGTGCTGCCAGAGATCAGCTTAGCCTTTGGGGGTTGCCCTGTCACAATGTTGAGTCCTACTGAGTTAGCCATCTACTAAAATTCCAGATCTTTGTCAGAGTGCCTTCTTTCCAGGCTTTTGAAGTTGATTTTTTGAGCCCAAAGCCAAGACTTTGTACATTTATCCCTATTAAATTACATCACAGTAGATCTGGCCTAATATTCCAACCTGTTAAGATCTTTTCGGCCCCTGACTTCGGATTCCAACTTTGTGTCACTGGCAAGTCTGATAAATGTGCTTTCTATGTCTTTCAATTTTCTATCAGTAACCCCAGGGCTCAGATGATAATTTGCTAGCTGATAACTCTAAGACACCAATACTGGCTTTGGGTCATACCAATTCCCAAATACACCCTTCTTAGGATGGCAGCAGATGTGCTTTGCACATAGTAAGCATTTAATAAACGTTCCATTCATTCATTCTATGCCTTTGTTCAAGCAATAAAGGCCAATGGGTTATTTGCCTAATCCTCAGTATCAGGATCTTGAACCAACAGCCCTCTAATTTAGGATGTTAAATTAATTCAGACAGGGATGGGTTGACAGTTGACTTTTACCCTCTCTGAAAAAGGGCTTCCTGATCAGGTCAGTGTAAATGGGATTGAACAAGATCTCTTACTTACACAGGGTAAGCTGTTTGCACAAATTTCGGACACATGTATTTGCCCATCAAATATGGATAAGCAGAGCCTTCCAGAGCCTGTCTGGCTACTGCTTTAGTGTGCTAACTCTCAATCATTCTTATGGATGGGCTGGAGCTGGGCCTCTATGACTACTAACTACGATAGCTAACATTTATGTAGTGTTCCAGTCCATACCAAAGCTGACTGCAAATAAGTGGTCTGACGAGACCACCTGCTCGTAAAGACCATTTTTCCCTGCATGATGGGGCATATGGCAAAATATGACCTAGTCCTTCAGGGAAGCCAGGCACATCATGTTCTCAAAACTATCTACTTCCAGCAAAATTCCACTTGCAAGGACTCTTCCCATGAAGAATTACTGTCATGCTGTATATCATGTAGCTATTTCACTCCAGAGATGCTGGGGGAGTACTAAGACAAAAACTATCTTCTGCAACAATTATACCTACTCCAATGCCAACAGAAAATATTTTTCTAGGAGGGGAAAAATTGAACAAAGAAAATGCCTTTTGCAATGTTTAGAGCTGGCTATATAAATTGAGACCTGGGAAATGGGAAGTTCTGTTTCTTAATGGATAAAGAATACTGTTCAGAACCTAGAGTAAATGAATAGAAAACCATACTGCACATTACTTTGCTAAGACTGGGCTACAGATTCTATTAAGCCAGCTAACAGGATATAGCTGAAGGGACTTCAGGTTTCAATGAGCAGTGAAATTTAGAGCAAAAATAATACATCTGCTGCCAACCTGAGAAGGGTCTACTTGGGGAATCAGTCTGGCCAAAAGCCAATATTTGTGGTTTGGAGTTATCAGCAAGTAAAAGACTTTCACTCAACTTTGAGTAAGAAAAATCCACCAGATATTCTCAAACATCAGCCCTTCCAGACTAGAGACATTCAGAGAATGGTCACGAAGCATCCTGGGGAAAGATTACTCAATAAAACTGACAAATAAAAGCTTAGACATAGAACACTATCATGGCCTGTGGCCTGAAGTACAATTTTTAAAAGTTCAAAAAGAACTCAAAGCTTATTTCCTTATATTAATAAGCCTCATAGGTTGACCTGAGGGACTT
This sequence comes from Gymnobelideus leadbeateri, assembly GCA_011680675.1. Lineage (NCBI taxonomy): Eukaryota > Metazoa > Chordata > Mammalia > Diprotodontia > Petauridae > Gymnobelideus > Gymnobelideus leadbeateri. The sequence continues at coordinate 137,152 of WOXC01007415.1, forward strand.
TGTCAAGGGTCTGGATTTCATAACCCCATTTCTATAACTTAATGTCTTACTTAAGAGAAGACTCACAAAACATGTGTCAAAAACCCTAAGTGTCAGAGGTGGGATCTGAAACCTAGTCTTCCTGAATATAGGACCACTCCTCTCCAGCCACCAAAGCACACTACCCCTCTTGGACATTTCAAATGAGAAAGAACACTGATTTGATACTAAAGAAACTTGGGGAACTAGAAAAAACAAGCCATGAAAATGATCAATTCCTAATAGGGAAGTAACAAGAGCATGTCCTGCTATCTATAACTCAAATATACAAATAAGATATGGTACCAATTAAATGATTTGGGTACAAGTATAAAATCAAAGTTGAAGTGACTTTTTCCTGTGCCATCATTACATGAACTAGAGATTGAACTTGGCATTTTTTTCCTGCAAAAACTCTACCTCCTTTTCTAGAAGTATAAAAATACTATCTGTAGTATTTTTTTTTGCTTTTTTTGGAGGGCAATTGGGGTTAAGTAACTTGCCCAAGGTCACACGGCTAGGTTTTTTTTTGTTTGTGTGTGCGTTAAGTATCTGTAGTATTTTTAAAGTTGATTATTAGACTCAGATATGCATAGGATAAATATAAGCAGTTCGTTTAAAAATATTGCTCCTGCAGGGTGTAATTCTAGTATCAAGAAAGAACTATCTATCAAGCACCCACTGTACCAGGCACCGGGGGAGACTCCCCAAAGAAGGCAGTGCAGTGCTATGATGAGAACCCTGGTTTTGGGGCCAGAATCCTGACCCTGATAGTCCTCTCTGTGCAGTAGGTTACTTCCCCTCTCTGGGTCTGTTTCCTCCTCTGTACAATGAGGAGGTTGGGCTGGCCTTTCTAGAAAATCCTTCCCCCAGTGCTAATCACTGATCAATTAGGGAGTGACTAGTACGGCCATGGAGAGAAGTCATTTGATGGTATATGACTGATGTCAAAACAAAACATAATTAATCAAATTGATTTTGGAAAAAAGATCCAGCACACAATATATAAGGTGGAAATCCCCAAAGGCCTAATCGCTTAAAACTTCCCTCAGACTTGGGGGGCACCCTGTATTAGAGAATTGCTGAGTGAGGGAAAGGGGGCTGAGAAAGACAAGGGAATGCTGAAAGGACAATGTCTCTGAAGGACAGCTAGGAGCTGAACAGGATACAGGTTGGGATCAGGACTTTGCATCAAGATGGAAGAGAACTCAGAAGCCACCTAAACCAATGTCATCTTAGAGATGAGGGAACTGAAGCCCAGAGAGATGAAGTGATTTACTCAAGATGACAAAGGTATTAAATGGCAGAGCCTAGATTTGCACTCAGAGCCTGTGACCCTCAAGTTTGGCTCTCTTTCCGCTATACCACATTATCCCTCTGTATGAATATATCTTTTTTTCTATTTATTATTCAAATGAAGTTACATATGCCACATTAAAATGGTCCAATATAAAAAAGTGAAATCAGGGGGCAGAGTCAAGATGGCAGAGTAGACACAGCACTTCCACAGTGCTCTTGCCCACACCACTTCAAAATTATGTAAAAGGGGACTCTGAACAACCTCTAGAGCTCCAGTACCCACAGAACGACACAGAGAAGCTAACCTCCTGCTGAGGACAGCCTGGCAGTATATCTATAACTAGTAATATTATTATAAATTAGTAATATAGTAATATTATTATTACTATAACTAGTAATATTATTATAAACATAAATAATAAGTAATTGATATCCAAGTATATCTATAACTAGTAATAAGTAAAGGATATAGACATATATAAGAAGTCCCAAGCTAATTTATGGGCTATGTGACCAACAAGATAAAGGACTATTCTTTGATCCTCCAAAACTCTCAAAAGTCCCCCCCAAAAGAATTATGTATAAATCAAGTAACTACAGCTATCCTGGTACCAAAAAGTTTAAAAAAGTAATTATTATATATTATTATTATATTATATATATAATTATTATTATATATAATTAATATATAATAAAGTAAAAAAATCTGATTAATTAACAACAAAGAAGGCTAATCCCTAATCCCTAAAAGCTAACTCAGTACCTCTCTCCCTACCAGCCTCCTGACTCAAAACCTTGCTCATTGGCTTGTGCTCTGGGATCCACTCAGCAATTTCCTTGCTGCTATCACATTCTAAAGAGGACATTTGTGCTACCTGGGGCACATTGCTATAGCCACTTAGCTAGAGAGCTAAATAACAGAAGGAACTGGGGCAAGTGATCAGCATGTATGACAAACTATTCTAGGCCTGAAAAAAGGGGACTGGCATTCTACTGAGCCAGTTCTGAACCCTAGAAGTCACTTAAGGCAGGGATGGAGGCTGTTGAAAAGTAAATCCCTGGGGGCAGCTAGGTGGTACAGTGAATAGAGCACTGGCTCTAGAGTCAGGAGGACCTGAGTTCTAATCTGGCCTCAGACACTTAACATTTACTAGCCATATGACTTTGGACAAGTCACTTAACCCCAATTGCCATGCCTTCCCCCCGCCAAAAAAAGAAAGAAAGAAAGAAAGAAAGAAAGAAAGAAAGAAAGAAAGAAAGAAAGAAAGAAAGAAAGAAAGAAAAGTGAATCCCACAGTGTAGAAGACAGAAAACTTTGAAGTCCAACCCTAAGGGGATCTTCCAAAAAAAGGGAAGGAATCAGAAAGTGATTGATAAGAGAAAATGAGGGGAAAAGACTTTTTGGAAAATTTCTTTGGAAAAGAAATTACCAAAGATTGTGGGAAGAATAAAACTCAGAAACCTTAAACATAAACATTTAAATTCACAGGAAAGATATTAAAAGATAAGATGGACAACAAGGCATGTGAACAAGTCCAAACCATCTCTGAATAAATTGAATCAACAAGAGAACCACAGCAGATTGTTTCTGATTGGTTCAAGAAAGGAGTAAGAATTGAAAGATCAGAATTTATGACCTGTACAGCAGAAATAATTGGCAGAAAAGAAGTCTTTCCATCGAAGCAAAAGAAAGAACAAATGTTTGGGAATATAAATATACAGATGATAAGGACAATGGTGAAGAAGAGAAGCAAAAAGGAGTAATGTTAAAAGAAAGCTATCTCTATACAAATAAAATATACTGGCCTTAAAGAATTAGGAAACTTCTACTAGCTGAGTGGAAACACATTTTAAAAATTGTCATCTTTGAAATCTGGAGTCCCACAGAAATGCACCTGCTTATCACTATGTTTTTCCTAAACAGAAAATCTCAAATGAGGAAAACATTAAAAAAAAAACTAGAGTGAAAGTAGGTAGGTACAGCAATAGGTTTAAAGGGGAAAAAATTGATGAAAATACCAATTTACACTATATATTACAAAATGTTAGTTTCATTCTATTGTTTCTGAAAACAAAATTATCTTTTAGCATTTTCACATTTTTTTCACTCTTTAAAATAGCTGTGGGTCAAACATAATCAAGAGGCAGCAGGCTGTAGTGGAAAGATGGCTGCTCTTGGAGTCAGGAGGGCTGGGTTTGAGTCCTACTTCTTATAGATGGCTGGGTGACCCTATGCAAATTAATTACCCCAGATGCTATTCTGGATTGATGGAAGAAGTTAACACACACTGGGAGTTCCCTGTATTAAAGACATCACAGATTTGAATGAACAAAAATAACAACAATAAAAATTCAAAATCTAGGGGTGGCTAGGTAGGGCAGTAAGTAGAGAGTTGGCCCTGGAGTCAGAAGGACCTGAGTTTGGAACTGGCTTCAGACACTTAACACACACACAAAAAAAAACGTAGCCGTGTGACCTTGGGCAAGTTACTTAACCCCAATTGCCCTCCAAAAAGCAAAAAAAATTCAAAATCTATCACAGCTATGATAGCACATGCCTACGATCCTTGCCTCTGGGGAAGCTGAAGCTGGTGGATCATTAGAGCTCACGAAGTCAGAGTTGCAGAAGGACTGAAGCTGAGTGGGGTGGAGTGGGGTGAACCACACTAAGTTCAACACAAATACAATGAACCCATGGAACAGAGAAGGGAAGAATCACCACACTGCCTAAGGAGGGGCAGAGTTAGAGGCCCAGGGCAGAACTGGAACAGTTCAAATTCCCCATAGAGATCCATCAGTAGAGGGATCAAGCCCATGAGTAAAGTAGCCCCTGTACTTGCAGCCTTCAGCCTGGGTAAGCTGGGGAGACTCAGTCTCAAAACAAAAAATATAATTGATCACAGCTAAGTTCTAATTCTCAGTACCAGTTATAGTGCCCAATTAAAAGGAAAAAGTGACCTTAAATATATATAAAACTAAACAACTTTTTAAAAAAAAATAAGGATTCTGAAAGAAGTACCTTTCAAGAGGGAGGGAAGAAGCATTTATATAGCACCTACTCTGTATCAGGCACCGTGCTAAGCACTTTTTAAAAATATTTATTTTAGGGGTGGCCAGGTGGTGCAGTGAACAGAGCACCAGCCCTGGAGTCAAGAGGACCTGAGTTCAAATGTGGCCTCAGATACTTGACACACTTACCAAGTGACCTTGAGCAAATCAGTTAACCCCAATTGCCCAAAATTCCCTTCCAAAAAAAAAATTATTTTAAAATCAAATACTAAAACTTGAACCCACAATAAGAAAAGAAACATATTATAAGCTTAAATACTAAAAACTTAAATACAAAATAAGAAATGAAAAAAGTATTGGCATGTGTACAGCAGAACGTAGGAGAGGATTCAAAATACACTGCAATAAACTTCCATTTCAGAAAGCCTACATAATAAATACTACACATTGCATTCAAAGCTGTCCATCTTTGCTTTCTTGTAAGTTTTCTTATTTTCTGCTGTGCACTTGTGCTAAGCATTTTTTCTGGTCTTTATTAATTTGTCTGTTTACTTTTAGTTTATAAGAGTCAGTTCCACAATCCCTTGAGTTTCAAATTTTCTCCCCCTCCCTCTCCTCCCTCCCAATGGCAGCATGCAATCAAGTATAGGATCTGCAAATATTTTCACATTAGACATTAGTCAGGTTATAAAGAAGGGTTGTAACCACTGGAATGAACAATGGGAAAGAGGAAACAAAATCAAACAAGGAAAAGAAAAAGAGCAGGTAATTTGCTTCAATCTACATTCAAACTCTGTTCTTTCTAGTTCTTTTTCTGAATGTAGACATCTCTTTCCATCATTAGTATTCTGGAGCTGTCTTATAACTGTGCTAAGCACTTTTTACAAATATCATCTCAGCAGATATTTACAATAACCCTGGGAGGTAGGTGTTATTATTATCCCCATTTCACACATGTGGAAACTGAGGCGGAGAGAGGTTAAGAGGCTTCCCAGGATCTCATACACAGCTATTGAGTGTCTGAGGCTGTGTTTAAACTCAGATCTTTCTGATTCTAAGCTGTCTCCAAGGACCTCCAGTGCCCATATCCTTTGTCCCAGAGATTCCACTACTAGTCTTATATCTTATATCCTAAGGAGGCCACTGATAAGAAGAAAGTCCTCAAATACACCAAATATATATATATATGTCTAGCAGCACTTTTTGCAATGTGGGAAGCAAAGTAGATGCCCACTGATTGAGGAACGGCTATATAAATTGTGGTATGTTAATGTAGTAGAATATTATGTACTGTAAAGAATGTTGAATGTGACGAGTACAAAGCATGGGAAGATCTACATGAACTGATAGAGAATGAAATAAGCAGGGTCAAAAAAGTAATGTGCTACAATGATGCAAAAAGCCAGAACAACACACAAGAAAATCTAGTGAATGTTGTAAAATTACAAAGCATAAGCATAGCTCAAAAGAAGGAATATGAGGGAACACCCTCCCCCACCCCTTCCAAGTGGTAGGAGGCCCACAATTGTTACACAATGCTCACATTTTCAGACTTTTTTCTGATGCACTGATTAGTTATGCTGATTTCCCCCCATTTTTTTGGTCTTTTATAAACATATTATTTATTACACAGGATGGCTTTGTGAGGGAGTAAGGGGAAGGATACTGAGGGAAATTACAGTGATATTAAAAGAGACATTAATAAAAACTTAGTTTAAAACATTTAAAAATAGTGATTTAATAAGGAACAGTGTGATCACAAGATCCTAGATCTTTAGCTGAAAGAGACCTCAAAGGCCATCTAGTTCAATCCCCAAACCCCTATTATTTTATTAAAAGATAGCATAGAATAAGGGCAGCTAGGTAGCATGGTGGATAGTGTGCCAGGACTGAAGTCAGGAAAATTCATCTTCCTGAGTTCAAATCTGGCCTCAGATAATTCCTAGCTGTGTGACCCTTGGCAAATCACTTAACCCTGTTTGCCTCAGTTGTCTCATCTGTAAAATGAGCTGGAGAAGGAAATGGCAAACCACTCCAAAATCCTGCCACAAAAAAAAAAAAATCCTGCTGCATACACTTGCTAGCTGTGTGACCTGGGGCAAGTCACTTAACTTCTACATGCCTCATTTTGCTCATTCGTTCAGAACTTGATCTAGACACCTGATTGGCTTATCCCACTGCATCTCCAGAGATCTGCCAGCACTTGAGTTCCCCAGTTAGGATTATGGGAGGGTGCCACTGTTTTCAAAGTTAATCAGTTCAACGTAAGTTATTCCCTACTCTTAAATCCCTGGTCTCCCCCACTCCTATCATCCTAACTGGGGAACTCAAGTGCTGGCAAATCTCTGGAGATGCAGTGGGATAAGCCAATCAGGTGTCTAGATCAAGTTCTGGACGAATATGGCAAACTCCTAGGAGCAGGATAGGGGAGAGAGGGAAGGGGATGAGGCACCAGGTTGCCTAAGGAGGAGTAAACTAGCCCAGGTTGAAAATGGAGCACATCAAAGCTCCCAAGGCAATCAGAGGGAGATCAGGCCCACAAATAAAGTAGACCCTACATTTTTAGCCTCAGCAAGATAAGAATACCCAATCTTTAAAACAAAACAACTAAATCAGAGTTGAGACTGTGAAGGGAGGAAAAAAGGCTTGGAGCAGGGATAATGAAATATAGGTCACAGTGATGGGATAATAGGTTTAGGAGTGAGGTAAAGGGAGAGATGGAAGGATACATAGATCAGGGCAGAATTTCAAAATTTTTAATCATGTCCACGGAACAGATATGGATGTTGGTGAGACCAAGGGTATGACCAGCCCTGTGTGGCCAAGGTGGAGCGAAGATTAATGGAAGTTTAACAGGAGCTTAATTAACTGGGACATATCAGGGTATTTGAAGGTACCCCACCATGTATTTTAAAATCCTGAAGTTTGGGGCGGCTAGGTGGTGCAGTGAATAGAGCGCCGGCCCTGGAATCAGAAGAACCTGAGTTCGGAGCCGGCCTCCGACACTTAATCCATACAAAAAAAACAAAAACCTAGCCGTGTGACCTTGGGCAAGTTACTTAACCCCAATTGCCCTAAAGGGGCGGCTAGGTCGCAGTGAGTAAGAGCGCCGGCCTCGGAGTTTGGATGACCCGAGATCAGATCCGGCCTCAGAAAATGAGCACCCACGCATAAATCAAATGACTAGCCGTGTAACCTTGAGCAAGTTACTTAACCCCGACTGCTTAAAAAAAAAAAAAATCCTGAAGTTTGAGTGCAGGGGTTGGGGAAGAAAGAAAGGAAATCATATTTCTGCTCTAAATTATGGAGAGTGTGAGGTAAAGAGATCTAGGATAAAGGGGAGTTGTTTGAAAACAGAGTAGGAGTTCCAGAGGACAGAATGGATCAGATGGGAAGAGAAGGACATGAATCAAGTAGGTTGAGGGAGGAAGTGATAAAAGACTAGTGGAGAAATTATTTCAGCCTAAGCAGTGACTATAGGACAAGCTGAAGGAGAAGAGAGTTGAGAGTTTGCCTCCATAGGGATAGGTAAAGAACTATATGATCAGGGCCCCCACACTCAAAGGTCCTGTGACAAGTGAATTTAGAGTCATTTCAATAGTGGTAGATTGCTGGTCATTCCCAACTCAGGAGAGCTGGGGGGTAGGTAGATGGAACAGGATGTTCTGGACTGAATTCACAGTATCCTAAGATTCTAAGGGCACAGCATTTCAGAGAACAATCCTTATCAATGTAAGCTATTACTACCAGTAGAATTTTTTATCTCTTTCTTCTGAAAAGGGCCCTTAATAATAATTGCTGACACTTATATAATACTTTCTGTACAGTTTCATTTGCTTTCACAAAAACCCTATGAGGGAAGGGAGATCCTAAAGGAATTATTATCTGTATTTTAGAGGAAGAAATTGAAACTGAAAAGCTAAATGACCTACCCATGGTTGGAGGAATTAAGGGCATCAGAGGCCAGGTTCAAACTAGATTGCAAAGTCATGCCCCTTCTGTAGACTAGGTTGCTCCTGGAAGCCATTATCTGCTCACAGTAATAGAATGCTATATGTTACAGTACACTTGTTGCAAAATGTTGCCTATTCCCAGGGCTCTGTGCATGTATCTGCTGGATACAGACCTGTCCCGGGTCTCATCTAGCTTGCTCATTTTCCCGCCCATTACTCCACATGTGGCTTTGCAGAATTACACTGCATTCTGGGCTTACTGCACGCCTGGCATTTCCAAAGACGCTCAGTTTTGGAAGCTCCATGGGACAAATGGCGGGATCTTAGACGCATACGTTAAAAGTTTAGGTCTGGCGTTTGAGGGGGGAGAAAGACGCAGGAAGAGTTCTAGCAAGAGGGAATAATCTGAGACACCTAGGGAAGCCGTAGGGAGAGGGTATAGAATACCTAGTCAAGAAGGGTAAATCAGGGACAGGGGCCATGAACCTGGTCTCCAGTATCCAAGCATTTTGGGAAGGGCCTCCCCGGCCCCCAATTTCTCCCCGCCTCACCCTTTTACCTCAGCCGCACCAATCTTGCCAGAAACAAATGTCTGCCATTTCGCCGGCATGGTCTAGTTCAAGCTAGGGGAGTGTGCCTTTCCCCTTCATTCCCCCACCACCCGGGCACCCTGGAGATAGCCTAAAAAGTAGCAGTGACCCAAGCACCCCCCCCCCACCCCCACTTGGTTTAGTCTCTCCTTCCATCCCTCTCTCTACCTCAGGGAGTGGGAATTAGACCCTGGTAGGACAGGTTGTTAGGCTGCGTCAGGGCGGGATGGGGTGGGGGCGGGGGGGGGGCAGGGATCTGGGTGGCGTGAGGGCCCGGGTCCGGGCGCGTCCCGCATTTTAGCTTACCTTGATACAGTAGGGCGAGTCTTCAGAGGTGACCAGCAAGTACCTGTCTCCCCGGCTGGCTGGGTCCCGAGAGCGGAGCTGAGGGAAAGGGGTATGGGACCGGCCGGGGGTTAGCCGGAGCCAGGGCTCGGCAACGCCCCTCTCCGGGTTGCCCCGGCCACCCACTAGCGTCTCCTCACCGCTCCCCCCAAGCCCCAAGTCCCGGTCGCTCTTACCTTCAGGAAAATCTCCACCGAGTTCTTCGCTATGTCCAGATAGGTGGTACCCAGCTCGGTGCGCTGGTTCATAGAAGCGGACGTGTCTAGAAGAAACAGTAGGATCGGCATCTTGGCCGTTGAGACCCCCGAGTCCTGCCTGCCTGGCTATGTGTGGAGTAAGGGAAGGGGATCCCTGGGCTGAAGGGGGCACGCGGGGCACGGGACAGGAGGGAGGGGGCCAGGTCTCTCCTGAACCTCTCCTCACAGAACTGTCCAAGTACCCCCCAGTCGCCTTCCCACCGCAATCCCTCTCTCCTAGCTGCCAGCAGTGCCGACACCCCCCTCTCAGTTCTTCGGCGTCCTATCGGCCGCTGCCGCCACTCCCCCTTCAGCAGTCTCAGCCGCCACTGCCTCAGGGCGCTCCGACTGCTCCAGGGAGCGCTGCCTCCCGACTGCGAGCAGCCCAACTTCTTATGGGCTCACCTCCGTGGGGCTGGGCACCACGTGACCAGGGCCCTCGCCATTGGCTCGCCGGGACTCCAAATTTGCGTATTCAATTATGGGTAGGGCAAAGGGGTGGGGCCGTGGGGGCTCCAACCATAGCCAGGACGGAGCCGGGCGGGCTAGCCGGGAGCCCTCGGCTGGGGCAGAGCACATGCTCGGCGTTTTCCTTCCCGCCCCGGCTGAGAGTCGAAGGGAGGGAGTGCAGGGAAGGAGGGAGGGGTGGTACAGGGGTTCGCCTAATACTTTTTTCTCTCTTCCAACGTGAGTTTTCAGAAGGAAGAGTTGGAGGGAGTGGACCGGCCCCAAGCAAACGAGCTGGTGGGGATTGCAGGGGTGGGGGCCGTGGGCTCACCAGGGACAGAACTTTTGCATAGGACCAAGCAGTTCACTAGTTACTGTGAGGAAACTTAAGGGCTTTCCTAAGCAAGAGCTCTCTGGCAAGAAGCTAACGAGGGGGCTTTGGAATTTCTGTCCCCTCTGTGGGGTGGTTGGCAGGGAGCTGCTGTCAACACAGCATGCAAACTGTACTTACAAAACCCACTTGCAGCACCTCCCCACCCCCCACCCCCACCAAAAAAAAAGCACTGGTTCCCCTTTGGCCTGCCTAAATCCTTCAAGGAACTGTGGTTTCATCAGCCAGGGTACTCCCTAGGGCAAGCTTAGCGGAAGGCCTCAGAGAGGCCTGGGGTTAGTAGTCACGGTTAGGCTGGGTTTCTCCAAAGTACTTAGACTGTTCCAGGCTGGACAAGCACAGTAACCCCAGGCATACTAGAAGATGTGCCAGCTTGGGACATCCTTTCCCAGCTTCATTTCCAATGTGCCTGGCTTTCTGGGTCGAAGTCTCTCTCTCTCTCTCTCTCTCTCTCTCTCTCTCTCTCTCTCTCTCTCTCTCACACACACACACACACACACACACACACACACACACAGGTCACAATAAGATGAGGGAGGAAAGGACTTGCTTGGAGAATCCCTCCTAAAAGTACATTACAGTGTCCTCAGAGGCAATTTCCCAAGACCTCATTATAAGTTTCAAATACTGGTTGATGGCTGTTGCATTGTATTTTGACCCCCAGTAGACATTTTCCACCGAGTCACCTGCCCCTCCCCGAGTCCATATCCAATCTGTTGCCAAGTCCTATAGATTCTACCTTCCTAAAATCTCTCCTGTCCAGCTCCTCCTCTCCTCTGATACCGACACTGCCCCACTGCAGACCCTCATTGCCCCACCCATGGACTACTGCCATACAGCCTGCCTCAATTCTCTCCCCACTTTAGTCCATCCTTTACTTAGCTATTAAAGTGATCTTCCCAAAGTGCAGATCTTGCCTTGTCTCTCTTATTCCATATACTATTGTGCCTCCCTATTTCCTCCAGGATCAAATGCAAAATCCTGTTTGGCTTTAAAAACTCTTCATAACTTGACCCCTTCTTATTTTTCCAGTCTTCATATACCCCTTCCCTCCATATACTCTGTGCTCTAGTGCCACTAGTCTCCTGCTGTTCTTTGCACAAGACACTGTCCATCTCCAAACTCCAGACATTCAGACTGGCTGTGCCCCTGCCTGGAATGCTCTCTCTCCTCAACTCGACCTCCTGCTTTCCTTCAGTCCCAGCTAAAATCTTACCTTCTATAAGAATCTTCTGCTCGTTCATCTTAATTTTAGTGCCTTCCCTCTGAGTTTTACCTCCAATTTACCTTGTGATATAACTTGCTTGTTAATAGTTCTTTGGATGTTTTATTGAACATTATATTGTGAGCACCCTGAGGGCCCAGACTGTGTTTGTCTGTCTTTATTTCCCCAGCCCTTAGCAAAGTACTTGGTACAGAGTAAATTCAAAACATGTTTGCTGACTTCACTGGAATCCCAGTCTGAAGAAACTAGCTATGGCAATTTGGACAAAGTCTATTCCCCTTCATCTCTGCAAAATGAAAGCGTTGGATAAGATGACCTCCAGCTCTAAATTTTGGCTTCCTGTGACTACAGGTCATAAACAGAACTAGAGGGGACCTTGGAGATCATCTTGTCCAACACTCATGTTACAAATGAAAAAGCTAAGGCACCAGAGAGAAGTGACTTGTCCAAGGTCACACAGTTAATAAATAGCACAACCAGGGCTTAAACAAACTTGTATCCAGTACTTTTCTACTAGGCCTCTCATATGCAGCCAATTTTCCAGAAATGGTCAAACTAGGTAACATTTCTGTGGCATGTTAAAGTCTGCAATGCCCTTTACATATAGTATCTCAACTGAACCTCACAACCCATTCTCACAAGGCATTACAGGAATTAGAAAGGATCTGAGATTCCCCAAGCATAGGAAGTAGTTCCACCAACACATTTAAAACTTAGTAGATATGTCCCAAGGAGCTGCCTGAGTGAGGTATAGGGAAGTAAGGTAACTTGTGTAGGAGGAAGAATTTGAACCTAATACTTTATCCATTAGGCATACTCCCTCTATGCTAATGTAATATGAACTCCGGCTTTACAGGCCAAGAAACCAAATCTTTGTGGTAAAGTGACTTGCCCATGGCCAGCCAACTAATTTGAGTATTATGGAAGATGTCCTAAAAACCTCATGCCCCCAAATGGCCTGAAATACAACATATTAGAGTAAATATGAATATTAAGCTAGCTGCTATGGGCAATGCAAAAAGAGAGAACATATGCTCCATTTTAAAAAGTGTGCTGCTTGAATACCTGCCTTCAGGGAGGCTGCAGTCACAGAAAAGCAGAATTTTCAGAATTGTAAAAGATCTTAGAGCAAGCCAGTCCAAGCCATACCAGATAAAGAAACCTAGCATAGTAGTAGTAGTAGTAGTAGTAGTAGTAGTAGTAGTAGTGGTAGTAGTAATGGTGGTAGTGGTAGTGGTGGTGGTAGTGGTAGTAGTAGTAGTTAACATTTATATAGCACTTACTATGTACCAGGTTCTGTGCTAAGCACTTTACAATTATTATCTCATTGGATCCTCATAGCAACTCTGGGAGGTAGGTGCTATTATCATTGCAGATGAGGAAACAGAAGCAAACATCAGTTAAGTGACATACCCAAGGTCACACAGCTATTAAGTATCTAAGGCTGGATTTGAATTCAGGTCTTCTTAATTCCAAGCTGGGTGCTCTATCCAACAACCCATATTCTGCTTAAAGCCCTCTAGTAAGTGAAAGTCACCTCATGCGAAACAGCCCATTTCCCTCATGAATAGCTCTAGCTGTTAGGAAGCTTTTTCTGATATGAAGACCCTTTGAACCAAATGCCACCCCCAGCCCCCATTACTCCTAGTCCTGCCCTTTGGGGCCAAAGGGAGAAAGTCTGATCCATCTTCCACTTGGAGGCCCTAAAAACACTTGAAGATAGCCTCCATGTTCCCCCCGAACTTCATGTCTCCAGGCTATTCCCAGTTCCTTCAACAAATCCTCCTATGTCCTGATGTTATTACTCTTCACCATCCTGGTCACTTTCTTTCTTCTTCTTTTTTTTTTGATTTTTTGGAGGGGCAATTGGGGTTAAGTGACTTGCCCAAGGTCACACATCTAGTAAGTGTTAAGCATCTGAGGCTATAAATGAACTCAGGTCCTCCTGACTCCAGGGCCAGTGCTCTATTCACTGTGCCACCTAGCTACCCCCTATCCTGGTCACTTTCTTCTGGATGCTCTCCAGTTTATTAAAGTTTGTGGCATCCAGAGCTAAACACAAGATTTTCAATGAGATCTGACCATTAGATTGTGAGCTCTTTGAAGGGAGGGACCCTCTTTCACCTCTTTTTGTATCCCCTGCATTTAGCACCATACCTGGTACATAGGAGGTGCTTAATAAATGACTGACCAGGACAGAGGACAGCAGGACTGGATCACCTCTTGAATTTTGGAAGCTAGCCCTCTCTTAGCAAAACCTAAGATCATAAAAGCTTTTTGGAACAAGTCTTCTATGTAAGAAAAGTGAAAATAGTATTGGAGTTCCTGTAGAAAGCATGCCATAAGACAGTCTATTGGATTTGGGGTCCTGCTATTTGGCATGAGCAAGAGTTCATCTAGCAAGAGCAAGAGCTATTATCTCAATTTTGGAGGTTGTTGATTCTTTTGGATGTGAGTAATGTAGCATATCATCTGCAAACAGAAATATTTTAGCTTCTTCTTTGCAGGTGTTTCTGATTCTTTTGACTTTGTTTCTTATTGCTAGAACTGACCTTTTTACAACCATGCCAAATGATACTGGTGACAATGGGCATCCTTGCTTTATCCAGATTTCAGGAGGGAACATCTGATGTTTCTCCATTACAAAGAGTGTTACCTCTTGGTTTCAGACAAATACTTTTTACTATGTTAAGAAAAAAATCCTCATTCTTGTGCTTTTCAGTGTTCTTGACAAATGAATGTGGTATTCCTTTGAAATCTCTTTTTCTCCATCTATTCATATAATCACATGATTTTTATTGTTTTACTAATATGATTTATTAGACTAATTGTCTTCCTAATATTGAAACATCACAGCATTCCTGGAATAAATCCAACTTGATAATAATACATTGGGGGGGGTGGCTGTTTATGTTGCTATGATCTGTTTTCCTAATCTTTTATTTTAGCAATCTTTGCATCACTACTCATTAATGCTATGGGTCTATAGGTCTCTTTCTCTGCCCTTTTTACCCTTTCTAGAAGGACCACGTTGATCCCATAGAAAGAAGATGGGGGAGAATGAATTCTTTCCCTTTATCCCAGAATTCAGCCCCTAAGTTTATATGGAATGGGTTCAATCTTAACAGGGTTTCTTACAAATTACTCTTTGGTTCATGAACCCCAGCCAAGGTTTACCCTCAGAACACTAGAGTATGTGTTTATATTGTTACACAGAAAGGTAAAAAGGCCTTTAGCTCCCATGCAAGGGTTCACAATACACCTGATACAGGACAGGCTGGATTCCCTACAACAGAAGCAGAAAAAAAAGGATTTTGATCCAGAAACACTGAAAACAGCTTTGTCCTCCAATGAACTACCCCTCCTCCTTTTCCTTCATCTTTTTTTTGGGAGGGGGAAGACAGGCAATTGGGGTTGGGTGACTTGCCCAAGGTCACACAGCTAGTGTGTCAAGTGTCTGAGGCTAGATTTGAACTCAGGTCCTCCTGACTCCAGGGCCAGTGCTCTAGTCACTGCCCCCCTGAGCTGCCTCCTCCTCTATCTTACAAAGGTCTCCCAACTCATGATACTACCCTAAGACTGAGGCTTCTCACAAAAGGACAAAGAATGGCCCCTCTTTCACAGGGCCCCACATGGTCCTCTAGAATTATACTATTATCTCTGTGGTTGAGGGTTCCCTCAAAGGGAAAATAACTAGGGATCAATGGTCAACTACCTAGTAACTCACAGTGCTAGTGGAGGGCAAAGTCCAAGCTTACTCCTCCACATCATGATTCTGTCCCTTCCTGGTACTTGGCTTCAACTCTTCTTGGTTCTGAAGCTAAGAGAGGATTACCTCAGCTTTATCCCAAACCCATCTTCCTTTCTCCAGGAAGCTTGGTTTAGGAATTCTTCTAACTGGAGGCATATATTCCTGCAAATTGTTTTATATGTTGTTACTGCCTATTGGTATTATTTTGGAGATGAAGAGAGTCTATGTGTTGTATAGAGGGAATGGATGGGATGGATGGGGGTAGTGACTGTACTACATGGATAAGCAAACTTTGCCCCCATCCTACCCTGATGCCCCAGAGACCCAAATCTTCTCTCTCTCTCTCTCTCTCTCTCTCTCTCTCTCTCTCTCTCTCTCTCTCTCTCTCCCTCTCCCTTTCCCTCTCCCTCTCCCTCTCCCCTTTGTTTTTTCTTCACCAGACCAGGGTCTGACCTCTTTCAAAAGCCAAGTCCAAATCTATGGCCCAGATTTACATCATCTATGGTGCAATCAATCCAAAGGACATAGATTATCTGGAGGGTATCCAAAGATGGTAAAGGGCCTTAAGTCCATGTCATAGGAGGATCAGTTGAAAGAACTGAGAATATTTTGCCTGAAAAAAGGGAATAATGTGGAAGGGGTAGTGAGGGAGGAGGAAAAGATAGGGTAGCTGTATTCAAATACTTGGAGGGCTGTTCTTTATAAGAAGGATTAAATTTGTTCTTCTTGGTCCCTGAGAGCAGAACCAGGAGTGGGAATCAGGAAGCGACTGGGACGAGTAGAGTGAATGGTAATTACAGGAAGGCAAATTTAGACTCATCATAAAGAAAAATTCCTGGCCAATTATAGCCATCCATAAGAGAAGTTAGCTGTCTCAGAGGTAGTGGGCTCCTCCTCATTGGAGGTCTTAGGGCAAAGAGTGGATAAACACCTATCAAGTATGTTACAGAGCAGGCATTCTTTTTTTTTTATAAAGCAATTGGGGTTAAGTAACTTGCTCAAGGTTACACGGCCAGTCATTATTTGTGTGTGGGTGCTCATTTTCTGAGGCCGGATTTGATCTCGGATCATCCCAACTCCGAGGCCGGCGCTCTTACTCACTGTGCCACCTAGCCGCCCCCAGAGCAGGCATTCTTAACTTGAGCTCTGTGAACTTTTAATATGATGATCACTGTATTCCAATGTAATTGGCTTCCTTTGCATTCTTATATGTTTCATGTTATACATTTACAAACCTGATTCTGAGAAGGGGAACACAAAGAGGTGTATGGTACTCAAAAGACTAAGAAACCCTGGACTAGAGGTAATTTTCAGGGGCAAGGGTTAGACTACAGTGTTCAACTCTAAAATGCCATGATTGTGACACCTAGGCCAAGAGTATCAAGGGCCAAAGTCCTAACTGGGCTACCTCCCAATGACGATGCCTATATCTGTCACAAAGACCTCATCCTTCTGTCTTGTCAATGTTGAATAGACTGCTTCCTGACTCTAACCTCACTCCTATGCCCCCAAACCAAACCTAGATTTTCTCTCTGGTAGCTATGTAGGTCACCCATCTTTTCTACCTGAGACCCATGCCACCCCTTAGTGTTAGACTGAACCAGCTCTCATCATAGCAACCTAAAGCACAAGTTTGGTGACTTCCTTAGACTCTTCCCAACATCACTTGACCAACTTTCCCTTTCTCTTTGCACAGGGTCCTTTTAGTCTTCTGGGACAAATCCCCCAAGCCACTATTTCCCTTTTAAGAGCCTTTTCTAGAAATGTGCTGTGCTCCTTTCCCATGCAGGTCTATGACTTGGCCTCAGTCACCCTGTCTCTTCTCCAGTTTTCTCACACTTTTGGACTCCAAAGTTTCTCTAAGACAGATTCCTCCTCCCACTTCATGCCTGTGCTGTCAGGGAAAATCAAGACAATAAGCAGCTCGAAAACTGTTGTCCCCCTTGATGCCTTATGTGGTCTTCTTGGCCTTGAAACATGCACAACTTTGCCTCTGTCTTGGAAAATAACCTTTACTTGATCCTAGTTTGGTGCAGAGAATATTGGATTTGGAATCATGGGACCTTTGTTCAAATCCCTGGCTCAATTCCCTCCTTTGTCAAATGAGAGGGGTGGACTAGATGGCATTTACTGTGCCTTCCAACTTGAAATGCAGGATCCTATGATCCATTCAACATACACCTTTCATGACTCAAATGGGGTTATGAGGACAAAAATGAAATAGCCCCTGCCCTCAAGAAGCTTATTTTCACATGCAGATCATTTAGACTTGGTGGATATAAAAATTCAAACATAGGAGATGATGGTCCACCATATGTATTCTCTCCATATAGAGGAAGCTAGAGAGCTGGTTTTTGGTGGGGTCATGATGACATGGAATGGAAGTATCTTAGAGAGACCATGGAACATGCATGGACATTCTGCAATTGGTTCCAATTCATTAACTATATGTTGAAGAGGAAGCCCTTTGATTAGCTACGGAGGCATTCAAAAGGTTCTGTCTTCAGTTACACCTCTTTATTTCATTTGGTGGGTCAGTGATTTACAGAGAAAAGTTGATGGGGCCTTCTCTCCTCTGAAGCTATATGGCCCTTTGAAAGTGCCTCTCTACATTTGTTCTTTTCCCTTTTAGGTGAAAGATTTTGGAATTTCTAACCTTGTGAATTCAAAAGGTCAAAAGGCACCCCAACATTCCAGGATCTGGATTCCAGAAACCTGTGTTCCAGAAAAAACAAGTGACTGTTGGGTGTGACCTTAGGGACCCCAGGCCAGCAGAAGCTGAGACAAGGACTCATCGACTTCTTTGGCCATGAATTTGGTATGATAAATGCTATGGAAGAACTGAGCTAAATGACAAGTCTACTCCCTTCAACCTATATAAAATGTTTATACTTTGTTCTTGCAATATGTTCAAAGTAAATAATCTCTTGTAAAAGCCAGTTAACATCAAGAAGTTAAATGGAACTAGAGTACTAATCCTTGGCACCTAAAAGTGGGAGGAATACAGCTAGTGGGCTTTGAGCTGATGGCAGTAGAGAAGAAACACTGAAAACACTTCAGGGTACCCTAGACCCCTGAGAGGAGATCTAGCAGGCTTAGTCCAGAGGGGGCTAAAGCATCCCTTACTACACTTTGAAACTTTATAATAATTGGGAATGGATTAAAGATGCTCAAGTCCCAAATTCTATTAGCTGCGAAGGGCTCCATATCATTGAGAACAATAAATGGGACAGTATGGCATAATGAAGAGAGTGTTGGGCTTCAGAATCAAGAGGATCTGAGTTGGAATCCCAGCTCTTTCACTTACAAGCTGTGTGATCATGGGTAAGTCATTTCATTTCTTCCATGCTGTAGTTTCAGCTCTATAAAAAGTTGCTATAATACGATCAATGCTTCTTTCCGATCTATTGTGAAGACTGAGTACTGGAAAGCACTTCATAATTGCTTTATCAATTTCTCTATTACCACAACAAAAGAACCTTCTAGATGAGAGACATTTTAGTTTTTCAACAGGAAGGCTGGGGTACTACCCAAGTCTATTAAATCATACCCCCAGGAAGAAGACAGTCAGAGACATAATAAGTGTGCATTGCATGTGCAATGAAGTCCTGTACCCAAGGCAAATTCTGACACTGGGGATAGGGCACATGAGACAGTCAGACTTGGTTAGTTAGGCTCAGTAGAATGGGTAGAGGGGGAGGCCTGCATCCCTGGGGAGTTTTATCCCAACCTTAATGGCAATACAACACCCAGTCCTCAAACTCTCAGGGAAAGGAAGCAGCCCCCTGGCCAAAAGGACCCTCTGGGATGGTACAACACTGGCAAAAGACCCTGAGGTGAGGGAACTAGGGACCAGCACATTGCAAGGGGGAAGAACTACATCCCCTTTGGCGTTGGTACTTGAAGAAAAAGGACCAATTACCTCATCCTAGTTATGGCTTTGCAAAGGATGATTTGTAGAGACTGACCAAATTCTACTCAGTAGATATAAGCAGTGCCCTTTGAAGGGATAGAATTTGTTTGTTAAAAAGGAAGTACTTTTTTGCACAGTGAATGATAAATGTATACAACTTGTCACTCAAAGAGGCAATGGAGGGGCAGCAGAGCAGAGTGACAGCCTGGAGTGATACCATCCAAGTGGGTTTGGGCCCTGAATGGGACCCAGATCCAGACCTAGGCTGGGAAAGTGCAGTTCCCCCCAGTACCTGAAGAAAGATAACCCAGCTCCAACCTCATTATCTTGCTAAGAAACTTCCTTTTGAGCACTGCCCTGAGTCAGCGAGAACTAAGACATAAGTTGCATTAAGTACTACCATCATACCATGGGAAACCACCTTACAGAGATGTATTCCTGCCTCACTTCCAGGCCTTGCACACGGTGGTCATCGGAGGGGTCTCAGCAGGAAAGACCTCTCTCCTGTACCGGCTCAAATTCAAGGAGCTTGTCCAGAGTGTACCCACCAAGGGCTTCAACACAGAGAAGATCCGAATGCCTGTGGGAGGGTCCCAGGCCACCACCTTTCAGGTGTGGGATGTAGGGTGGGGCAGGAAAAGCTGCGGCCAGTGTGGCAGCCCTATACATGGTGAACAGATGGGATGGTGTTTGTGGTGGATGCCACTGAGGCAGAGCGGCTGGAAGAGGCTAAGATCAGCCAGGTCTCAGACAACCAAGGTGTGCCTGTATTGGTGCTGGCCAACAAGCAGGACCAGCCTAGGGCTTTGAGTGCAGCAGAAGTGGAGAAGCGGTTAGCCCTCAATGAGCTGGCCACTGCCACCCTCACCTATGTCCAGGGCTGCAGGGCGGTGGATGGACTGGGGCTGCAGCCTGGGCTGGAGAGATTTATGAGATGATTCTCAAATGAAAGAAAGTGTCTTGGGCTGGAACTGGGAGGAAGAGGTGGTGAAGCCAGAGACCCACGATGACCCCACCCAGTCTGGGACACTAGGGACCTGTGTGCCCCTCTACTCTTCTCACTTATGAAGGACCAGGAGCTCCCAGCCTCAAGAATAGGAGCATTGGAAAAGAACCTCCTTTTTTAATGCCTTCTGAGGGGTTAGGATTTTATAACACTACCTTCCCCCCTTAATCTCCCATTATGTGAAGTAGAGACTGATGGAGATGTGAACTCAGAATTCAAATGTGACTCTACCTCATCCCAACTCCTACCTTTTTCCTTCTAGGTTTGAAAAAATCAGGATGGTTTTGTATGGAAGGGGTGAAGTTTGGAAAATGGACACAAAGCTGAACTTGAACCCCCCTCCTGAATTTTAATTTTTTAGTCTATTTCAGACCCTAAGGGTTTGTTTTCTAAGGACTTCAGTTCACAATAAATAGTCTCTATTTTTTTAAATGTGTGTGAAATTCTCAAGGGAAATGTCCGCTCCTACCCTGTCCCCCCTTAAAAAAAAAGAAAGCCATGTCTGTTCTGTATTATTAATAATAGTATTTTTTAAAGAATTTGTCTGTATTAAGTTATTAAGATAGTGAAACTAAAAAAAAAATTAGGCAATGGAGGTTGAAGATAGAGTTTGTGATGAAAATTGTCAGTTCAGGTTGGCTTTGCTACTTTGGCCCATCTTTGGCACCGGATCCTCTGTCCTGGCAAGCAGAGATAATGGTGGAAGTGTCCGTCCCTTTGTGTTACCTACCCTAGACTCCTCACTTTAACTCACCTCACTGATTCCTCCTTTCGCCAAGTCTTCTTCTTTCTACCTTCGAAGCATCTCTTGTCTGTGTCCCCTTCTCTCCACTCACCCTGCCACCACCTAACTTCGGCCCTTATCACTTCTTGCCCACACCATGAAGACAGTGCTTTCTAACTGGCCTACTTGCAGCAGGTCTCCTACTACTCCTCAGTGACCAAGGTGATTTCCTCAAGGCCTTCCTAGACTCTAGTAACAAAGAGAACCTTTTGTGTTTGGCATTCAAAGCTCTTCATAACCTGAGACCCTTTCCTCTCCTTCCAAAGTTCTCTCATCTCTGGGCCTTTCCACTGGCTGTCTCTCTCCTCTAGAACATTCTGCCCCTTCACCCCTACCTCTGGCTTTCCTTCCCTGACTTCTTTCAAATCTCAGTTCAAATCCAGAAAGTCCTTCCCAGGCTCCCCAACTACTAATGCCTTCCCCTCTCAGACTGCCTCCCTTCTACCTTTTATATAGCTAATACAGAACTAGTTTTTTTTACAGGTTTTCCATTTAAATAGAAGTTCCTTGAGGGCAATGCCTGTGCTTTTGCATTAATTTGCACCCCCAGTGCTATGCACAGAGAATGACAGACACATAGGAAATACTTAACAAATGCTTGTGGGTTTGAAGGATAGAACTGCAGTTAAGAGAAAGTCTTTTGTCATGGAAAATAACTGAATGAAGCAGGAGGTGATATCCAAGTACCAGTACAGGGCGGCTAGTTGGCATAGTGAACAGGGCACCAGCCTTAGAGTCAGGAGGGCCTGAGTTCAAATTCGACTTCAGATACTTAACACACAAAAACTAGCTGTGTGACCTTGGGCAAGTCACTTAAACCCCCCCCCCCCCAAAGAGTTCCTGGCTACCCTGGGAACTGCATCTGAGGGAACTGAGAAAATGGGTTGTTAGTGTCAGTGATGCTTGCAATATTCTGGAAAACTGGGAGGTTTACGGAAAGGGCAAAGAATGGAGCCTGCAGAGTAGAGGCTTGGGAGGGATAAGAAGGCAACAGCCCCTCTGTGCCATGCCCAGTACATGGGAAATGTCTGTGGTCAGCGGTGAATATCACATTCTGGAAAAGACACGAATGTAGAAGGGTCCATGTCATGGGGGGATTGGTTGAAGAGGCAGTGAATATTTAGCCTGGAGAAGAGAAGACTCAGGGAGAACATGAGATATGTCTTCTAAAAAGTATTTGAAAGACTACTGTGCAGTGAAAAGAGGAATCAGGCCAGTTCTCCTTGTCCCTGGGGTGGGGGTGGAGTGGGGAGCAGAGCAAGGAGCAGTAAGGGAAGGACCAACAGAAGTCCACTTGAATTTGAGGGCAGGAAACTTTCCTAAGTCTGCGCTGTCCTACAGTGAAAGGCTTTCTCCAGAGGAGCAATGGATTCCCTACTGGATGGCCTCTGAGTCAGGAAGCCCTGAGTTCAAGTCTCCCTCTAACACATACTGGCTGGCTGTGTGATCCTATACAAATCAATTAACCTCTCAGTTTCCCACGAAGTTTTCTCAGTCAAGTTGGAGAAAGGGACCCATCTGTATGGGTAGAAGGAAATTCCTCATCAGGACTTCCCTACTCCAATGAAATCAGAGGCACTTTTTTTGGCCTTCTAGAGGAGGGAAAGTAGGGCAGTTGGGGTTAAGTGACTTGCCCAAGGTCACACGGCTAGGGTGTGTGTGTGTGTGTGTGTGTGTGTGTGTGTGTGTGTGTGTGTGAAGTGACTGAGGCCACATTCGAACTCAGGTCCTTCTGACTCCAGGGCCAATGCTCTATTTATTCACTGTGCCACCTAGCTGCCCCCAGAGGCACATTTCTGCACCCCACCCCTATACCATTCCTCCTCCCAAACCCAGCCAATTTGGATTCCTCTGCCTTCCTTCAAAGGGCCTTTAAGCCCAGCGATCCCTTCTTCAGAATAAACCACTTTAACATGTACCTAAAGTTAATTTGGTCACAAGACCTCCAGCAGCTTCCCTCCAGTTTCTGTTATTTTTTTCCTTGTTGGTAAAATTAATTTTCTACTAAACAGTCTACAACTAGAAGGCTTTAATTCTCTCATGTTACAGATGAGGAAACTGAGACCCAGAGGACACAGGCTCATAGAGGAAAACCTTCAGGGCCATTACTTCAAACCCCCTTGTTTTTATAGATTAGTAAAATGAGACACAGGAAGGTACAGTGAGTTGCCCAGGGTCACAAATACAGTAAACAATGGAGGCAGTCTTCCTGCTTCTAAGTTCAGTACCCTATCTACACCACACCTCTTGAAAGGTTGACCAACTTGTCCAAGCTTACACAAGCAATAAGTAGCATAGCCCCAGGATTCAAACTTTTGTCCTTTGACAACACTTCTTCCCTCCATGGGCCATCTATTCCCTCCCCAGAGGGAATATGCTGTGGGAAAGAGTCTCATATTGACTCCTACCTAGTTAAAACCCCCCCATCATTCAAGGTTTGGAATTTTTTTTAAGTTTCCCCACTAGAAGAAGGTGTGAAACCATTCCAGCCCCTTTGAAATTTGTAAATTTGCATTTCAGTTACAGTTTAACAGCTTATTTGGAGTTGGGGGTTGCAAAAATCCTCCTCTAATATGGGGAACAGAAAAAGTTTCTTTGAGTTTCCAGAGCCAAGCATGTGCAGTGGAAAACACTGGTCTCAATACACTACTAGCCAGCCTACCCAGATGGGTCAAAGTGAACTACCTGTAGAAGGAAGCCATGAGGCAAAAAGGCCTCAGCAGAACACAAGTGGCTGAGTAGCTAGTGGGCACTTTGCAGGAGTCTCTTAGCAGGAGATCAGTTCCAAGACACAGGGGGTCATTGGTCTAAGGGAGGAGGGAGATCAGGAAGAGCAATATAGGTCCCAGCTGGGAGCCCTCAGCCATTTGCACTAGCTGGCTTCAGGCCAACCCCAACCAAGGTGGTGAGGGGAAACCAAGCAGGCAGACTGAGAACAGAAGAGCCATTGATGTCAGGGTGTAATCACACTAGAAGTTAGCAACAGGGTGGAAGGAAAGTTCAAAACCAGAGGCACAGAGAGACAAGGGCTGAAAGGAGCTTAGAGACCATCTAGACCACTAATCCTTCATCTCATACATGGGGAAACATGGGCAGAGAGAAGGGAAATGACCTGCTGACCTGCCAAGTGGCAGAGTCAGGATTCCCACCCAGGTCCTCTAACATGAAGTCCTGTACACTTTCCAGAAAGCAGCATAAATTTTGAGCTGAAAGGAACCTTAGAAATTATGTAACTCAACCTCATCATTTGACAGATGAGGACTATTAGTCTCACAGGGGTAAAGTGACTTGTCTAAGGCCCCAACGACAGTAAGTGACAGAGACAGACTTTTCAGAGTCCCAAACCACCATTCTTTCTATTTTGCCACACTGCCTCCAGGAAGGGTTATAAGAAGTTGAAGGCAAAGTAATCAAAGGTCAGGGAAGCTCTGAGAGCTAAAGAACCAAAACCACAAGCTAAGAACAAAGAGACTCAATCCCAGCAATACTTTTTGAGACATATCTTCCAGTTTTAAAAATATAACTTCTGAATGATAGTAATCCATCCCAGTCTTGCTGAAAGATGGGAACACTTGGAGGCACCTGGCTGGGGCAAGGTAGGCATGGGCAGAAGCACTAGGCCACCATAGTGGGCAGACAGAGGCAGAGGCATCAGGATTTTGAGAAAATGGAACAAAACTGGGCAAAAAACATGAGCCCCAAGACACAGGGTGGCTGATCTGCAGGATGGGAAAACAGGAGGGGAGATGGAGAAAAGATGGTTAAAAGGCAAGAAAGAAAGGGGAAGAACCTGTAATAAAGAGGGGGTGAAGAGCAAAGAGAGGAAAATGTGTAACTGAACAGGAGAGAAGGAAATACACAATTAACTATCATAACTGTGGATGGGATGAACTCAGGCATAAAACAAAGGTGGACAGCAGAATGGATTCGAATGCAGAATCCAACATGCTGTTTACAAGAAATGCACTTCAGTTCAATTCAATTCAATAAATATTTCTTAAGAACCTACTATATTCCAGGCACTGTGCTAAGAGCTGGGGATACAAAAAAGGGGCAAAAGAAAAAAAAAGA
Source organism: Gymnobelideus leadbeateri (assembly GCA_011680675.1). Classification (NCBI taxonomy): domain Eukaryota; kingdom Metazoa; phylum Chordata; class Mammalia; order Diprotodontia; family Petauridae; genus Gymnobelideus; species Gymnobelideus leadbeateri. The sequence continues at coordinate 162,190 of WOXC01007415.1, forward strand.
GGCAAAAGACAATCCTTGCCTTCAAGGAGCTTATAATCTAAAGGGGATGGGGGAGACACAAGATGCAAAAAAATGAATGCAAAGCAAGCTATATACAGGATAAATAGAAAATAACAAAAGAAGTAAAGTACTAGAATTAAAAGGGGTTAGGGAAGGCTTCCTGTAGAAGGTGGGATTTTTGTTGGAATTTTTTTTTGCTTTTTGTTTTTTGCTTTTTGGAGGGCAATTGGGGCTAAGTGACTTGCCCAAAGTCACATGGCTAGTAAGTGTGTCAAGCATCTGAGGCCAAATTTGAACTCAGGTCCTCCTGACTCCAGGGCCTGTGCTCTATTCACTGCACCACCTAGCCACCCCTTTTGTTGGAATTTCTAGGAAGCCAAGGAGGTCAGCAGACAGAGTAGAGTAGGGACAGTGTTCCAGACACTTGAAACAGAAAGATGTTCACAATTAAGCGGATGGACCAAAAATTTCATGCTATTCCTGAACACAAAAAAGCAAGAGTAACAATCACAATCTCAGAAAAGACAACAGAAAAAATATATTTGATTAAAAGACAAACAAGGCCCTTTGACCCAGCAATAATATTTCTAGGGCTGTATCACAAAGACATTGTAATGAGGAAAGGGCCCACGTGTACAAAAATATTTATAGGAGCTCTTTTTGTTGTGGCTAAGAACTAGAAATCAAGGGGATGTCCATCAATTGGAGAATGGTTAAGCAAGTTGTTGTATACGAATGTAATGGAATACTATTATGCTATAAGAAATGATGAACAGGCAGACTTCAGAGAAACCTGGAAAGACTTATATGAACTGATGCTGAGTGAGGGGAGTAGAACCAGGAGAAATCTGTATACAGTAACAGCCACAGTGTGAGAGAACTGATTTTGATAGACTTAGCCCTTCTCAGCAATGCAAGGCCCTAAAACAATTCCAAAGGACACACAATGGAAAATGCCAGCAACATCCAGAGAAAGAATTATGGAGTCAGAATGCAGGAAAAAAAAAAGATAAATAAGGGAACTACATTTTGCTGAAAGGTACCACAGGCAATGAATCAATGCTTTTGTAGGAAATGGGGACAGCGACAGTTTCAGAGAAACCTTGGAAAGCTTGCATGAAGTGATACAGAGTGAAATGAGTAGAACCAGGTGAATAATTTATATGAAAACAATAACACTATCAAGTCAAACAATCTTGAAAGACTTAGAACTCTGATCAATGCAATGACCAACCACAATTCCAGAGGAAACATGCTGCCCACCTTTTGACAGAATGGTGATGGACCTGATACAGAATGAAACATACATTTTTGAACTTGGTCAACACAGCAATTTATTTTGCTTGAATATGCATATTTGTTATAAGGGTTCTGTTTTTCCTAGTCTTTTTTTTCCAATGGGGGGGGGAAGAAAGGTTGATTGAGAAAAAAAACAACAAAAATCAGTAGGAAATGATATAGAGATTGGCCAGCAAATCAGAATGTTTTTATTTGGAATCTATTCATAATGTCTAGGAAGAGACATTTTGATGAAAAGTCAAAATTGATTCCTACATTATAAAATAGGTAAAGCTCACAACTTCAAAAAAAAAAACCGACCACAGGAAATAGAATACCTTTCTATTAACTGCATGAACAAAAACGACTCATAATAAAGTTAGTAAAGGTGGACCTAGTTGTTCTCCAAGAATTTAAGCTCCTGTAACCACATAAATTATATCCTTGGGCAATATTAATAGTAAACATTTATATATGTAATGGGGCTTGGAGTCTGCCCAGCTTGCCTGACATGGGAACATGCTGCACTGTGCATTCCCCTACCACATGGGTGCAAGTAGTCTCCTTCAATTAAATGTATGTTTAAAAACTGCCACACTGGGACACTCTCTTTCATATACGCTCTTTCCTGCTACATCCCAAGGGTAAAGATCACATACAATTCACCCACAGTGTGGATGCTACGAATTGAAACAGATGGTAATGCCTCCCCCTCACTCCCCGGTCCTTTGGGGCCCCATAGTTTAGAGTGCTCCTGTTTTTGTCCTGTTTTGTTTGTCCTCAGTAATCCCCACCAGACCTGGGAGTTCAAGCCATGGTACCCTGCGAGCCAGGATTCCACTCGGGATGTTACAGCCAGCCAGCCCAGCAGGGAAGCCCAGAAAAAGCCAAGGTACTGGGACTTGAGCCTAAGGAAGGTTTTGGACTTGAAACTTGGGACTGTACTCTATAAGAACTGAACTAAGCCATGAAACTAATCCCCTTCTTTTCCCCAGAGACTGAGGTATTGGGGTGGGGGGGATTATGCCTCCCACATGTTGTGGAGTATGTTAGTATATTTGTTAATATACCTTTGAAGTAAATATTCCTTTGTGAAGGCTAATCTGGCTGCTAGTGGCTAAATGGAACTTGGGTACGGGGACCAACTTCCTACACTTAAGGAAACATAACAGGTGGGGATTGGAACCACTGGCAGAAGGCCTAGATACTGCCCTCCCCAACTCCCCTTAAGGGTACTGGAGAACCCTGAGGGAAGGATGAAATGTAGCACACCTGGCCTTCAGGCAGAGGGCACCAAGATGACACATTATAGTATTTTAAAATCTACAAAGCATTTTCAATGGTGTCTCATTTGATCCTCATAGCAACAATGAAGGGAAGTGCTATTATTATCCCCACTTTGCAGATGAGGAAATTGAGGCTGAGAGGAGTTAAGTGACTTGCCCAGGGTTACACATCTAATAAGTATCTGAGGCTGGGTTTGAACTCAGGTGTCTCCTGACTCCTCTCCAAGATGATCCTTAACTCCCAGGGGACTGAATTTCCAGATTATATAATATAATTATAAATCACTGGCAGTAATCACAGAAAGATCAGTAAAGATACTGCAGGACTAGAGACTATTTTCCCACTGGAGAATGGAGCTTGTAAAATAGATTCCAGAGAGTTTGACTTTGATTTGAATAGAGAGCTCAGTAATTTAAGGAAGCTAGGTGGCGCTGTGGCTAGAATGACCTGAGTTTAAATCCTGCCTCAGGTTTTCTTGGTTGTTTAATTCTGGACAAGTAACTAAACTTCTCTCATCCAGAGTTTCCCCATCTGTAAAACTGGAATAACAGCACCTACCTCCCAGGGTTGTTGTGAGTATTAAAGAGATAATATGTGTAAAATGTTTTAAAAACCTTAAAGTGTTATGTAAATGTAAACTCTTATTATTAAGGAATCGTGGCACAAATCCATCTGCAAGAAAAGACAAAGGCAGAGGTCAGTGTCAGATGAAAAGGAGCCATATATGTACAATAATATTTATAGCAGTACTGTTTGTTGGAGCAAGAAGTAAAAACAAAATTGGTAACAATCAGGAAATGGTTAGACAAATTATATATGTGAATGGAATGGAATTTTATTGTACCATAATAATGTGACAGATTTAGAGAAATATGAAAAGACTTGTATGAACTGATATAGGATGAAATCAACAGAACACAATTATTTACCTGATGACAATAATAACATGAAAGGAAACAAAGTTGAAAGACCCCAGGATTCTGACTGAAGCAGTGAACAGGCAGGCCTTAGAAAGTCTAGGGGTGAAACCTACCTCCCCTCTCTTGGGAGAGAGGTAGGTGGTGGCCTGGAGGCACAGAATCAGACACACATTCTCAGATTTGTTTTGCTTAACTTTACATATTTCTTGCAAAACACGAAACTATGCAAAACTATGTTGGGGGGAGGCTAGTAGAGGTAGAGATAGGTTAGCATGGAGTGATAATTATGAAAAAAGAGCATTAAGAAAATATCTTTAAATGCCCATGAGATAAAAAAGTGTAGAATACAGAAAGAACAATTTTGCTACAACTTTGTTAAGCTTAATATGTAGCTTAATATGTAAAAAAAAATTTTAAGGCAGTTAGTAGCATCAATTAGCAATTAAAAAACGGATCTACTAAGAGGTATAGAATTGGTAAACCATCTTCCCCAAGGTCCACAGCACAGGCTCCCTCAGACATACAGTCTCTGGGGACAATGGGCACAAACTTAGGATATGATGGTAATGAGGCTCACGTGGGGTACTCCTCAGTCCTCCTGTCTTGGGAAGTTCTTTCCTCTCTTTGTAGCCTTTATCAAGTTGACCTCAAGGCATAGTATAGATGATGGATCAGTCAATATACTGTTAGACTGGTCCACCCCTTTGATGGGCTGAGCTACTTTGCTGCTGGTGGTACTCTCCCCCTTGGTGGGTGGGGGGGGAAGTGGTGACGACCAACTGTGCACTCTCTCCAGATCTTACAATACTCACAAGCTGGGCATGTCCATCTCAAGGTCACTAATTAGTTCTGCTTAGAACTATTCCCTCCCCAGTATTACCGTCCTTTTTACATCCACCTCTCTCTATCCCTGCCTGTTTCCATGGGAATTGGATATATTTCTACAACAAACTGAAAGTTCAACCTTCTTTTGTCCATTTCCAACAAGAGTGAGGTTAATCTGATGGCCACTGCCCCCAAGCCTTCATGCATGTTGGTATATTCTTCTAATGTTCCCAAATAATAAGAAATGGTAAGTTCTACCCCCTTCTTCTTTCTGCCCTAGTGAATTCTCCTTTTCTTTCCCTTCTTAAAATCCTCATAACAGAACTATTCCACTACTAGGTCCTCCATTTTTCTTAATTAATTCCCTGAATATCCTTTGAAGACATTAAGGTTCTGAAGGGGCATTGGTTTCTTCTTCCCCTATTAGTATGTTAGCAACAAGCTATTATACAGCCCCTTTCAATAGCTCTAATCAACTTCATTTTCTGGGTTTCTCTCTACTTTTGTGCTTGCATTTCAAAGTTCCTACTCATCTCTGGCCTCTTCACCAGGAATGCTTAAACGTCCTTTATTGTATTCAAGATCTATCTCCCCCTGCATCCTACACACACACATATCCACTGTAGGATTATACTCAGTTTTGTAGGCTAAGTTATTCTTCATTATAAGCCTATCTCTTTTGTCTAGATTTTGGCTAGGTCCTGGGACTTTTTCCTTTGGGGGTTTCTATTAGGAGATGATCAGTGGATTTATCCTTTCTTTACTTTGCCCTCTGGTACTAACAAATCTGGGTGGTTTTTATTTATGATTTCTTGGAATATCATATTCAAGCTTTAAAATTATATTTTTTCAAGAAGTACAATGATTCTTTTTTTGAAAATTAAAATGTTTTTCTATTATCAAACATTTATCTTTTCTCCCTTACACTTTTTCCTCCCCTCCCACCAGAAAAAAAGAAAAACAAAACATTGTAACACAAAAGGAATAGTCAAGCAAAATAGATGGCCTTTTTGGGTCACATCCAAAATCAAGTCACATTCTGTATATCAGGCCATCACTTCTCTGTCAGGAGGTGGACAGTATTCATCATCATTAGTCCTCAGGAATTATGAGTGATCATTGCATTGATAAGAGTTATTAAATCTTTAAAAATTACAATGACCTCAATGGGTACTAGCGGAGGGTTTCCAGGAGGGAAACCAAAGTTCCAAATCTAGCATTCCCTCATTGTTGTGGACTGGCCTGAACAAGCATAAGAGAAAGTGATGTGGCTAAAGATGTGCAGCAAATAGAGAACATGATCTAGGCTTGGAGGGACCATGCACTAAAAGCCTTTTTAGGTGGCTGAGATGGAGAGTTATTCACACCAGGCCCCATAAAGATGAATTCCCATTGGAGCCAGATCCCCATGTGGATCTGCAGTGGAACAGGTAAAGTTCCTAAAGGACATGAGTAAAGGATAATCCCACCCAAACCTAAAGGATCCTCTAAAAGCGCCTACCCTGTTTAGATCATTTAGAGTAGGCTAAAGAGGTAAGACCATGGAAGAAAGGGGCATCGAATGGGGTATCATTGGCTCTCTCTCAGGAGTTAGTATCTATGTAAACCCTTTCTGCATCCTCTATACATGTGGATAGGGACAAATGGAAACCCTTAGAGCTACCCAAATAATCAGAGTTATCAAAACAATATTGGATCTCTGGGGGATGACAGGAAGATATTTCTCTTCTAGTGATGGAGATGAAGGAAGTTGGGATGTTTTGTTATACCAGGTCTCTTTACAACAACACTGGGTTGTCCATGAGGAAGGCAGATAGCACCTGGAAGTTTATGGTAGACTACAGGGAGCCGGACAAACTCAGCAACCCATCCATACAGCTGTTCCTAACTTCATGAATGCCATAGACCATGTATGTAACACAGGACCAGCATGAGTGCTATTCAGTTACTTGACCTCACTAATGTTTTTTTTCACCACTATGGCTGAGACTAGTCAGGAATAGTTTGCTTTCATCTGGGAAGGAGTCCAGCATATTTTCACTGTCCTTCTCTAGGGCTACCCGAACTCTCCCTCATACTGTTATATTATGGTGAACAGATAGACGTGAAAGAGGCCTCCCTTCCTGAGGACACTGTTACACACCACTACATTGATATAATGATAACTGGGCCAGATGAGGTCATGGTAATAGAGGCCCTAGATCAAATGGTGGCCCATATGAGGATAAAGGTGGGAAATCAATATGTAAGAAAAATCCAGGGTCTGGCCTGCACAGTCAAGTTTTAGGGAATACAATGTGTGGGGAAAACTCTGAGGATTCTTGGAATAGTCTGAAATAAGCTCCTTATACTCTCTTTCTAGATACAGAAAAAATAACAATAACATTCATGTAGAGGAACAAAAGGTAAAGAATACCGAAGGGGGAAAAAATGGAAAGGAAGGGTGCCCAGTAACACCAGATTTTTTTTTTTGCTTTTTGGAAGGCAGTTGGGGTTAAGTAACTTGCCCAAGGTCACACGGCTAGGTTTTTGTTTGTGTGTGTTAAGTGTCTGAGGCTGGATCCGAACTCAGGTCCTTCTGCCTCCAGGGCCAGCGCTCTACTCACTGTGCCACCTAGCTGCCCCAACACCAGATTTTAAGCTATACTACAAAGCAGTAATTATCAAAATGATTGGTACTAGTTAAAAAATAGAAAATTGATCAGTAGAACAGATGAAGTACAGAACAAATAGAAATAAAGAAACAGAGTGATATAATGTGCCCAATAACTGGAGAAAGGACCTACTATGTGACAAAAATTGGCAGGAAAACTGGAAAACAGTCTAGCAGAAATTAGTTTATTCCAATACCTAACCATATACCATAATAAGTTCCAAATGGTTACATGATCTAGATATAAAAGGTCATAACATAATCAGATTCAAAGAGAAAGGAAGGAAATACATTTTACTACTACGGTTAGGGGAAGAATTCATGACAGTTCATGCCAAAGAAAAGATACAGAAGCTCAGAAAAGATTAAATGGACAACTCTGATCAAAATTGAAATATTTTAGCACAAACAAAAATCAATAATGTTAAAATCAGGAAAAAAAACCTGTTAATGAGGGGAAATCTTTGTAGCAAGTTTCTCAGATAAAGTTCTCATTTCCAAGAAATATAAGGAACTGATGCAAATGTGAGAACAAGTGCTATTGCCATAGAAAAATGGCCAACAGATATAAATAGGCAATTCCTAAGGGAATAAATCCAAGCTATCCACAGTCATGTGAAAAATGCCACAGAATAGGGGCGGCTAGGTGGCGCAGTGAGTAAGAGCGCTGGCCTCGGAGTTGGGATGACCCGAGATCAAATCCGGCCTCAGAAAATGAGCACCCACACACAAATAATGACTAGCCGTGTAACCTTGAGCAAGTTACTTAACCCCAATTGCTTTAAAAAAATGCCACAGGATCAAGGTGTTGAAAGGTATATCAGTGAGTATAAGCTGAGCCTTTTTATTTTCTCGAACCCTCTTCAACATGACCCTAGTGGTCCATCCATGTGTGTGTGGTATATGACAAGCTTGACAAGTCTGAAAAAGCCTCATTTTGACCCCCCCCCCAAACAATGAAAGTATCCAATGCCACAATATGAAGATTCAGAACCTGAGGCAAGAAATAGCACATTGTCTCCTCACCAATTAAAACACTATAAAGTGCAAAGGAGAGCTTGACAAGTGGAAAGCCAGAGAGAATATCCCAGAATCAGACTCCCTAAAGTATAAATTATGGCACAAAGTCTAAGCCACTACATGTACTGATCTGCCCATGGGTGCTTTCAGCTTTGCTTCAGCATGGATAATATAAGATGGAGAGAGGTGCCCCTGAGGAAACTGGAAATATGCAAGAATTGTGGGGGTCAGAAGTAGCTAAATCTCACCCTAATCAGGACTGGTGATGTGAGCATGTATCCTTGTTATGTTGATGTGTAAGAGCAAAACCAAAGCTATGTGGGAGTTGCATTAGTTTTTATGCAGAAGGGAAACATGATGTTTCACTAAGTTATAGACTTTGGATGTGGGAAAGACTGATCACCACACTCAGCCTGGCCGGGCACAGTGTCTGCTCATTAGGATGAAACAGCCTCTCTTGCCAACCCCAAACAAGAAGTCATGTCACATTAGCCTCATTTTCTTTTTTGACAAGGTTATTAAACTGGTAGAGTCAGGAAAATGTTGAAGAGATAGGCTACTCTTGATTCTAGCAATGCATATAACAAAATCTCTCCTGATTCTCTTACAAAGGTGGAGAGAGGAGCTAGACAGTAGCACATTCAGGTGGATTTGAACTGGTTGAATGTCCAGACCCAAAGAATAGTCCTCATCTGCAAAATGGGGATAATGGCACCTATTTCATAGAGTTGTTGTGAGGATCAAATGAGATAATGTGCAAAGTGTTTTACAAACCTTAAAGCATTTTATGAATTGAACAGCTAACAAGAGATTTCCTTAGTCATAGTAGGAGGAAGACACTCAGAGCAGCAAAGGGATATCCATTCAGTGAGGAAACAACCTTGATTCTGTTGAGCTCAACTTACCTGACAGTTGTTGTTATTATTATTATTAATATTATTAGCATTCAGGAGACCAGTGGGCTGCATCAATGGACTGAGCCAATTAATTCTCAAAGATAGTTTAAATATCTTTTTTTTTCTGCTTTTTGGAGGGGGGAAGGCAGAGTAACTGGAGTTAAGTGAGTTGCCCAAGGCCACATGGCTAGTAAGTGTTAAATGCCTGAGGCTGCATTTGAACTCAGGTCCTCCTGACTCCAGAGTCAGCACTCTGTTAAATGCGCCACCTAGCCATCCCTTAAATAACTTTTAAGAAAAAGGACTAGATTAACCCACATGGCAAGGAGTTCTGGGAGATATTTCTCCTACCATACTTCTTAATGGCAAGGTTCTAAAGGTCTTCTAGACGACATTCCACCTCTTAAGTAGCTATAGGGACTATTTATCTGGACAACCTTAATCTTAGGGATGTAAGAAACTTGTAATAGGCAATACAGAGAAAGAAGAATTAAACCAGAAAGGCAATCAAAACAACAACAACAAAAAAAGACAACAAGCAATATAACTGTCCCCTGAGGCTGAAAACTTCAGGGGAAGTACTCAGAACCCAGGTCTTCCTGACCCCAAGTCCAGTAACCTATCTACTATGCTGACCTCTCCACATCAGAGTCAAAGCCAAAGGAAGAGGATGTAAGGGAAAATCTAGAATGTCAAAAGCTTATGAAATTACAATGAGGAAAATGGAGAGACCTTAGATTTTTTCAGGGATGGAAGAAGCAGAAGAAGGAATAAGAGGAGGAAGAGGAGGAGGAGGAGGAGGAAGAAGAGAAGGTCATTGGGAAAATTTTTTATCAAATATATTTAATAAGGGTCTGATCTCTAAGATATATATGCAACTAACAGAAATATATAAAACTAAAAGCCATTTCCCAATAGATAAGTAATCAAAGGATATGAACAAACAAATCTCAAGAGAATTGCAAACTATTAACAATCATATTAAATAATATTACAAATCAGATAAGAGGCATGAAAAGGAAATAATTCTGAGGTTTCAAATCACACCAAACAAATTAGCAAAGATGACAAAAGGGGAAGGGAACATGCATTCATATAGTGACTACTATGTACCAGGTACTGTGCTCAGTGCTTTACAAGTACTATCTCATTTTTTTTTTTGCTTTTTGGAGGGCAATTGGGGTTAAGTAACTTGCCCAAGGTCACATGTTTAGGTTTTTGTTTGCGTGTGTGTTAAGTGTCTGAGGCCGGATCCGAACTCAGGTCCTTCTGACTCCAGGGCCAACGCTCTACTCACTGCACCACCTAGCCGCCCCGAGTACTATCTCATTTGATCCTCACAATAACCCTAAGAGGTAGGTGCTATTCTTACCTCCATTTCACAGTTGAGGAAACTGAGACAGATAATGGTTGTGACTTGCCCAGGGTCAAACAGATAATAAATATCTCAGACCAGATTTTAACTTCTTGGGCCTTGGGAGTAAGACTCCAGGTTCAGTGCTCTATCCACTGGGCCACCTAGCTGCCTCTAAAAAGATGGGAGCAGTCAATATTGAAGAGATTGTGGAAACATAGTCATCATACTATACAACTGGTAGATCTGTAAATTGGTCCAACCCTTCAGGAAAGGAATCTGGAACTAAGTGAAGAAAGAAACTAAAATATCAACATTGTTAGGCCTATAACTCAAGGAAGTCAAGGAAAAAAAAAGAGGCCAAGGAACAGGAAAAGGATCCATATGTACAAAAATATTTATAACAGCTCTTTTTGCAGAGGAAAAGAAGTAGAAATGAAGAGGATCTCCATCACTTAGGAATGGTATATGAATGTAATGGATTTATTATCTATTATGTTATAACAAATGATTAAAGTGACAATTTCAAAGAAACCTGGGAAGATATGTATAAATTGATGCAGAGTGAAGCAAGCAGAACCAAGAGAACAATTTATACAATAACAACATTGTATGGTAATTGTGGGAAGATGGCAGAATAAGGCAGGAAACTACCTGGCTCTATGAAATTCCTCCACAAATAACTTAAAATAATTCCTCAAAGTAAATTTTAGAGCAGCAGAGATAATTAAAAGTTACAGTAATGCAGTCATCCAGCCTAAGACAACTTGGAAGGACATTAGAAAAGATCTGACTTTCCAGGATAGTGGTCTGGCCTGATTGAGATACCTCTGGGAAGATACCACTGAGTCAACAAAAAGCAAGCCCTGAGGACAACTACAGCCTTAGCTTACAGGGTTTTTGCAACACAGATGGTGTGGAGGCTAGGCAGCTGAAAAAGGGAAGATTGTGGGAGCCCTCTGCTGGTACTGGACACAGGGCTCAGGCATGCTGACCAGATAGGTGAGCATATTCTGGTGAGTATGGAGCAGATGGGCAGGGGCCCTGTTGGTTGTTGTCACTCACAGTAGAACAGAATCCCTGGTTTTGGTTCCAGGGCAGAGGAGTGAGCTGACACCTGAAACCACAAGAGCATTTATGGTGTCAACAGTGCTGTGGGCCCTCCTCAAAGCTCAGGTGCAGAGAGGAGTCCTTAAGTTCACCTATAGACCAAGGTGTGAGTCAAAAGAGCAGTGACCACGTCTGGCCTTGGATTATAGAACACTGGAAAAATCAAGAGGTCAAAGAGCTTGGAAAACAATAGCACGAAAAACCTAAAGCCTAAGACATTATCCCCTCCCCCCACCTCCTAGAAGCAGAGCCTGATTCTAACAAAATTAAGAGCCAAGAAATAACCTCTTCAAAAAAAAATAAGTAAAAAACAGAGAAAGAACCTGACCATAGATAGTAACTATAATGATAGAGATGATCAGGATTCAAACTCAGAAGACAAAACTGCTTCTTGTAAAGCTTCAAAGAAAAATGTAAAATAATCAAAAGCCCAAAAAGAGTTCTTGGAAGAGCTTAAAAAGGACTTTAAATATCAAAAAAGAGAGGTTGAGGAAAAACTGGAAAAAGAAATAAGGGCAATGCAAAAAAATTACGAAAAGAAAGTCAACCAGTTAGAAAAAGAGATCCAAAAACTTACCAAAGAAAATAACTCCTTAAAAATCAGTATTGGGCAAGGGAAAGCTAATGACTTCATAAGACATCAAGAAATAATAAAACAAAATCAAAACAATGAAAAAATAGAAGAGAACATTAGAAAAACAACTGACCTGGAAAACAGATCGAGGGGAGATAATACCAAAATTGTTATATTACTTGAAAGTCATGATAAAAAAGAAGAATCTACATACTATTCTTCAAAAAAAATTATTAAAGAAAATTACCCTGAAGTACTTGAACTAGAAGGTAAAAGAGAATTTTTTAAAAAAATGCCACTGATCAGGACTTGATAGAGGTCCCAAAATGAAAATTCACAGTAACATTATAGCTAAGTTTCAAAACTCTCTGATCAAGAAGAAAATATTACAAGCAACTAGAAAAAAAAACCAATTTAAATATTGTGGCACTACCAGTCAAGATAAAACAAGATTTAGCAGCTTCTACATTAAAAGACCAAAGGCCATGGAATATAACATTCTGAAGAGAAAAAGATCTGGGTTTGCTGTCAAAAAGAACCTACCCAGCAAAGTTCAGTATAATCCTATGAAGGAAAAAATAGATATTCAATGAACTAAATAACTTTTAGGTATTCTTAAGGAAAAAACCAGAACTGAAAAGAAAACCTGACTTACAAAGAACCAGGAGAAACATAAGAAAGTAAACATTAAAACCTAATTATAATTTGTTATATAGGTTTCCTGAATTTATTTATTGCTATATATTTTGAATCTATTCTTACATTCTGCTGTACACATGGCAAGACTTTTTGTGTCTTTAATTATTTTGTGTTATTTTAGTTTTACTATTTAAATTTGTTTCTTTTTTCTTTTCTTATTTTGTATTTAAGTTTAAAACAAAATACAAAAATGTTTTAAAACTACTCTTGTAAAGAAAAAAAGAAAAGAAAACCATATATTAACATTAAAAAAATCAAAACTTACTATAAGGGATTTAATAAGATTAAATTATTTACTTCTTATATGGGAAAATAATTTTTGTAATTCTTAAGAATTATTATCACTACTAGGGTAGTTCAAAGGAGTATATATAGAAGTTGATTATGATGGGATGATCCTTAAAAATAAAATTGGGTGAGGAGAGGTAAAATGGAACAAATTATCCCATAAAAAGAGGTGTAAATGGAAGAACTGTTACAGTAGAGGGAAGGATAGTATAGAGGGCAGGTAGTGTGGGAACTTTATTCTCATCAGAATTGAATTAAAGAGAGAATAACATAAACATTTGATTGGGTATAAAAGTCTTTTTAACTTAAAAAGAAACAGAAGGGCAAGAGGAAAGGATGAGGGAAGGACTCGTAAGAGGCTGTATGTATTAAGAAATAAGAGGGCATGGGGATAGGATAAGGGAGGGACTTTTAAAAGGGTATGCAGACAACCAAGGCAGTGGTCAGAAATAAATTGGATTTTTGAAGAGGGATAGGGTAAAAAGGGAGAGAGAGAGGATAAACAGTGAGGAAAAATAGTATAGAGGAAAATATACAACTAGTAATTATAACTTTGAATGTGAATGGTATGAATTGGCCCATAAAATGGAAATGAATAGCTGAATGGATCAAAAACCAGAATTAAAAGAAACACATTTTAAAATGAAAGACACAGACTAAAAATAAAGGGCTGTACTAGAATGTATTGTGTTTCAGCTGATTATATCTATATCTATAACTATATCTATCTATCTATCTATATATATATATTTATATATATAAAAGCAGGTGTAACAATCATTATCTCAGACAAAGTAAAAGCTAAAATAGATTTAATTAAAAGAGATTAAAAAATACCAGAGATGGTAGTAATAGATAGTCAATAAGTAAACAAAAATGCAACAAATCCTATAGCATTCAGAATTTTAAAGGAAAAGATACATGAATTACAGGTGGAAATAGATAGCAAAACTATAATAGTGGGGGATTTTAATTTTCCCCTCATAGAACTAGATAAATCTAATGTAAAAAATAAGAAAGAAGCTAAGGAGATAAACAGAATTTAAATAAGCTAGATATGATAGACACCGGGAGAGAAATGGGAATAGAAAGGAATATATCTTTTTCTCAGAGGTACCTTTACAATAATTGACCATATATTACAGCATAAAAACCTTATACTTAAATGCAGAAAAACAAATATTAAATGCATCCTTTTCAGATCACAATTTGATAAGATTATATTTAATAAAGTACCGTGAAAACACAGCTTAAAAATTAACTGGAGGGGAGTCTAGGTGGCGCAGTGAGTAGAGTGTCGGCCCTGGAATCAGAAGGACCTGAGTTTGGATCCGACCTCAGACACTTAAAGCAGACACAAACAAAAACCTAGCCGTGTGACCGTAGGCAAGTTACTTAACCCCAACTGCCCTCCAAAAAGCAAAAAAAAAAAAAAAAAAAATTAACTGGAGACTAAATAACTTAATCTTAAAGAAGGAGTGGGTTAAAGAACAAGTCAGAGAAACAATAAATAATTTTATTGAAGAGAATGATAATAATGGGACAACATATCAAAACTTATGGAATAAAGCAAAATCAGTAATCAGAGGAACGTTTATATCTCTAGAGACTTACATCAATAAAAATAGAGAAATAGCAGATCAATGAATTAAGTAAGTAATTTAAAAGGCTAGAAAGGGAAAAAATTTAAAATCCCCAATTAAATACCAAATTGGAAACCCTAAAAATTAAAGAAGAGGATAATAAAATTTAATGTAAGAAAACTATTGGGTTAATAAACAAAACCAGGAGTAGATTTTATTAAAAAGGAACTTAAGAAAATAGATAAACCCCTGCTTAATATAATTTTTTAAAAGAGAGAAAACAAATAACTAGTATCAAAAATGAAAAGGGTAATACACCACAGGTGAAGATATAATTAAAGTAATATTAGTAGGTATTTTGCCAATAAATTTAACAATTTAAGTGAAATGAAAGAATTCTTACAAAAATATAAACTGCCCAGATTAACAGAAAAGGAAACAATATCTAAATTAATCAGTTTTTGAAAAAGAAACCAAACAGGCAAAAAGTGAGCTTCCTAAGAAAAAAGCATCACGACCAAATGGATGTACAAATGAATTCTACCAAAGATTTAAGGATGAACTAATTCCAATATTAAATAAATTATTTGGAATAATAAGCAAAGAAGGAGTCCTACAAAACTCCTTTTATGAAACTACTATAGTGCTGATACCTAAACTAGAAAGAGCAAAAAAAGAGAAACTATTTTATCTCTTCCTGATTTAGGAATCAGTACCATATTTGTGTCATAGAAAGAGTTTGGTAGGACTCCTTCTTCACTAATATTCCCAAATAGTTTGTAGAGTATTGGAATCAATTGTTCTTTAAATGTTTGATAGAATTCACTAGTAAACCCATCTGGCCCTGGAGATTTTTTCCTAGGGAGTTCTTTGATGGCTTGTTTGGTTTCTTTTTCTGAGATGGGGTTATTTAGGTAATTCACTTCCTCTTCAGTTAATCTGGGCAACT
Organism: Gymnobelideus leadbeateri; assembly: GCA_011680675.1. Classification (NCBI taxonomy): domain Eukaryota; kingdom Metazoa; phylum Chordata; class Mammalia; order Diprotodontia; family Petauridae; genus Gymnobelideus; species Gymnobelideus leadbeateri. Next base: position 177,626 of record WOXC01007415.1, read on the forward strand.
TGTGATTTTGTAAATATTCATCCATTTCACTAAGATTGTCATATTTATGTGCATACAATTGGGAAAAATAATTCCTCGTTATTTTTTTGATTTCCTCTTCATTGGAGGTAGATTCACCCTTTTTATTTTTGATACTCATAATTTGGTTTTCTTCTTTCTTTTTTTTTATCATATTGACTAAGGGTCTATCAATTTTGTTGATTTTTTCATAAAACCAGCTCTTAGTTTTATTTATTAATTCAATGGTTTTCTTAATTTCAATTTTATTAATCTCACCTTTGGTTTTCAATATTTCTAATTTAGTACTAAATTGGGGATTTTCAATTTGTTCTTTTTCTAGCTTTTTCAATTGCATGTCCAATTCATTGACCTCCCTTCTCTCTGCTTTAATTAAGTATGCACTCAGGGATATAAAACTTCCCTGAGAACTGCCTTTAGTGCATCCCACAAATTTTGGTATGTTGTCTCATTATTATCATTCTCTTGAATGAAATTATTGATTGTTTCTATAATTTCTTCTTTGACCCACCAATTCTTTAGGATTAAATTGTTTAATTTCCAATTAGTTTTTAGTCTATCTTTCCCTGGCCCTTTATTGCATATAATTTTTATTGCATCATGATCTGAGAATGATGCGCTTAATATTTCTGCCTTTCTGCACTGGATTGTGAGGTTTTTATGCCCTAGTACATGGTCTATTTTTGAGTATGTACCATGCACTGCTGAGAAGGAAGTAAATTCCTTTTTATCCCCATTCAGGTTTCTCCAGAGATCCATCATATCTAGTTTCTCTAAGATTCTATTCACCTCCTTAACTTCTTTCTTGTTTATTTTGAGGTTAGATTTATTGAGTTCAGAGAGGGGAAGATTAAGGTCCCCCACTAGTATAGTTTTGCTATCTATTTCTTCCTCTAATTCCTTTAACTTCTCCTCTAGGAATTTGGCTGCTATACCACTTGGTGCATATATATTAAGTAGTGATATTGCTTCATTCTTGATGGTGCCTTTTAGTAGGATATAGTTTCCTTCCTTATCTCTTTTAATTAGATCTATTTTTGCTTTTGCTTTATCTGAGATAAGTATTGCTACCCCTGCTGTTTTTACTTTAGCTGAGGCATAATAAATTTTACTCCAACCTTTTACCCTTACCCTGTGGGTATCCCTTTGTTTCAAATGTGTTTCTTGTAGAAAGCATATTGTAGGATTATGGTTTTTAATCCATTCTGCTATCCGCCTCTGTTTTATGGGAGAGTTCATCCCATTCACATTCACAGTAATAATGACTATCTGTCTCTTCCCCTCCATCCTATTCCCTCCCCTGTTTATGTTTTTGTTTCTTCCTTCTCCCTTCCCTTCCTTGAAGTTTTCCCTTTTAATCTGTATTATACAGCAGCAGTCATCAAAACTGCTTGGTACTGGCAGAAATGTAGAGTAGTGGATCAATGGAATAGATTAGGTGCAGGAGACCCAGCAGTTAATGAATATAGCAATTTATTGTTCGATAAACCCAAAGACCCCAGTTTTTGGGATAAGAATGCACTATTTGACAAAAACTGCTGGGAAAACTGGAATACAGTATGTCAGAAACTGGGCATAGACCATTATCTAACACCATATACCAAAATCAAGTCCAAATGGGTGCATGATCTAGGTGTAAAGGATGATACTGTAAGCAATTTGGGAAAGCAAGGAATAGTTTACCTGAAAGATCTGTGGAGAGGGGAAGACTTTTGGACCAAACAAGAATTAGAGAGCATTATAAAATGCAAAATGGATAATTTTGATTACATTAAATTGAAAAGCTTCTGTACAAACAAAGCCAATGTAACCAAGATCAAGAGGGAGGTGGGAAATTGGGAAGGAATTTTTACAACTTGTGTCTCTGATAAAGGACTCATCTCTAAAATTTATAGAGAACTGAGCCAAATCTATATGAATACAAGTCATTCCCCAATTGATAAGTGGTCAAAGGATATGAACAGGAAATTTTCAGAGAAAGAAATTAAAGATATCTATAAGCATATGAAGAAATGCTCTAAATCTCTATTAATTAGAGAAATCCAAATCAAAACAACTCTGAGATACCACATCCCTCCAGTCAGATTGGCTAAGATGACAAAACAAGAAAGTGACAAACGCTGGAGAGGATGTGGACAAATTGGAACACTAATACATTGCTGGTGGAGTTGTGAACTTGTCCAACCATTCTGGAGAGCAATCTGGAATTATGCCCAAAGGATTATAAATAATTTCATACCCTTTGACCCAGCCATACCATTTCTAGGGTTATATCCCAAAGAGGTCATAGAAGTGGGAGGAAGACCCATATGTACAAAAATATTTTTAGCAGCCCTTTTTTGTGGTTGCAAAAAATTGGAAACTAAAGGGGTGCCCATCAATTGGGGAATGGCTAAACAAGTTGTGGTATATGAATGTAATGGAATATTATTGTGCTATAAGAAACGAAGAGGTGACGGATTTCATATTTACCTGGAGAGACTTATACAAACTGATGCTGAGTGAGAAGAGTAGAACCAGAAGAAATTTGTATACAATCACAGATATACCATATCTGTGATGACCAACTATGACAGACTGGATTCTTTTCAGCAATGCAGTGATATAAGTTAATCCCGAAAGACTCAAGAAAGTGAGAAATGCGCCATCCAGAGATATAACTAGAAATAACTGAGCCTGAATCCTGATGGAAGCAAACTAAATGATCTTGTTCTTTTCATTGTTTGGTTTTATTTCTTCCTTACCATCTTTCATCCCACCTAGTACAATACGCCTTTGTAATTGGAATAATGTCTCATATGAATGCATTTGCAGATCCTATACTGGACTATATGCTGTCGTGTGGGGAGGGGGGAGGGAAGTAAAGGAAATTTGAAAATCAAGGAACTATGGAATTGAATCTTGTTAACTGAAACTAAACTAATAAATTAATTTTTAAAAAAAGAGAAACTATAGATGAAATTCCCTACTGAATACTGATGCAAAAATCCTAAATAAAATACTAGCTAGGCGACTACAATGATATACCACATTGATTGTACATTATAACCAACTGGGATTTATACCAGGAATACAGGGTTGGTTAATTATATCAATAACAAAAGTAACCAAAAAAAATCACACAATTCTCTCAATAGATTAAGAAAAAGCTTTTGACAAAATACAACACGCATTTCTATTTTAAAAAAACAAAACACTTGAAAGCATAGGTATATATGAAGCATCTACTTAAAACCATCGGCATGCCTTATGAATACTGGAGATAAGCTAGAAGCATTCTCATTAAGATCAGGAGTGAAACAAGGATGCCTATTATCACCAATAATTTCAATGTAGCAGCAGAAATGTTAGCAATAGCAATGAAATAAGAAGAAATTGAAGCAATCAGAACAGGGAATGAGGAAATAAAACTCCTTTTTTTGCAGATGATATGATGGTGTATTTGGAAAATCTTAGAGATCCAACTAAAAAGCTAGTTGAAACAATAATTTTGGCAAAGTAGCAGGATATAAAATAAGCCCACATAAATCATTAGCATTTCTTCTTCTTCTTTTTTTGCTTTTTGGAGGGGGAGAGGCAGGGCAATTGGGGTTAAGTGACTTGCCCAAGGTCACACGGCTAGTAAGTGTTAAGTGTCTGAGGCCAAATTTGAACTCAGGTCATCCTGACTCCAGGGCTGGTGCTCTATTCACTGTGCCACCTAGCTGCTCCCAGCATTTCTAAATATTACCAACAAAGCTCTGTAAGAGATAGCAGATAGGGATGGTACTGGCTGCAGAAAAATAAGAAAGTCATAGGAAATAGTGAAGATGTGAGACATGTGCTAGGATGGAATATAATGCACTGCCACTGCTATTTATGTCTTGAGTTTTGAGGGACTCTAGAAATCATCTTTCTCAAAGTCATATAGCTAGCTAGAAGCAGAAGCCGTACCAACTAATGAGTTAGAGTTACAAGTAAAAGAGCAGCCAGTTCTGAAATGGTAGTCAGGGAAGCTGTGTAGGGAGTCAGGTTTCAGTGCGCTTAAGATAGAAGGAGCATGACAAGAAAAGGTTTAAGATTAAAGCTAATTCCTTCCTATGAAGCAGGCATTCTAGAGAACATGGAGGAAGGGGTGGGAAGCTTTAGAGTGAGACATCAGGGGTGGGGACAGTGTTTCCAGGAGATTAAGAATACGGGAGTGGGCAGTGCAGGACAGAGAATAGGAGGGTGATGAGAAAGTAGGGTGCATAGCACTGGTGGACTATGCTTGACATAACCTACTTCTGCTCTCCTCTCCCCCTTGCTCAAATGTCAACCCTCTCCCTTCTCTGGCATCATCAACTCTATTATAGACTAATCCAAGGGTGGGGAACCTGAGGGCCTCCAGGTCACATGACCCTCTGGGTTCTCAAGTACAGCCCTTTGACTGAATCCAAATTTCCCAGTTATGCACATTGAGTCGATGGGCCCTTTTCTGTTACTTAGTCTAGTTATTCTTAGACAAAATTTCTTTTTAATCTGTCTTCTAATTTGGTTACTTTTACTTTTCTTTTTCTTTTCTATTTTAAAGCAATGGCAGTTAAGTAACTTGCTCAAGGCTACACGGCCAGACATTATGTGTGGGTGTACATTTTCTGAGGCTGGGACCAATCCCAGGTCATCCTGACTCCCAGGCCAGCACTGTTACTCACCGCACCATCTAGCCGCCCCAGTTATCTCAATGTACTTTTTTTTGCTTTTTGGAGGGCAATTGGAGTTAAGTGACTTGCCCAATGTCACACAGGTAGTTTTTGTGTTAAGTGTCTGAGCCCAGATTTGAACTCGGGTCCTCCTGACTCCAGGGCCAGTGCTCTACTCACTACACCACCTAGCCACCAAGTTATTTTTCTATATTATATAATTTTTTTTTTTGCTTTTTGGAGGGCAATTGGGGTTAAGAGACTTGCCCAAGGTTACGCGGCTAGTTTTTGTGTTGTGTCTGAGGCTGGATTTGAACTCAGGTCCTCCTGACTCCAGGGCTGGCGCTCTATTCACAGTGCCACCTAGCCACCCCCATCATTTTTATTTTCTACTTTTTCAATGTTTTCATTTCATTTTAATATTATTATCTCGGCATTACTACTTTCTTTTTGTTCATTCTAATTTTCTAATTTTCAGGGAGTCTATTACCTGGGTGAGGTTTTATATTTCTTATATTAAACTATTTTTTTCAAATGTTTTATTAACTTCTGGTTTACTTCATTCATTTCCACCAGATTTTGCATTACAAATTTTCTCCCCATTTTTCCCCTAACCACCTCCCCAAAAGAGCAGTCCTCCAGGACATCCCCTCCTCTTATTTCCCAATTACATGTAGAATAGTATTAATAATAGTATATATATAGACACAACATATGTGTGATGACCAACTATGACAGACTGGACTCTTCTCAGCAATGCAGTGATATAAGGCAATCCCGAAAGACTCATGAAGGAGAGAGATGTGACATCCAGAGATATAACTAGAAAGAACTGTGCTTGAATCCTGATGGAAGCACACTAATTGATCTTTTTCTTTTCATTGTTTGGTTTTATTTCCTCTTTACCGTTTTTCATTCCATCTAGTACAATCAGCCTTTGTAACCTGACGAATGTCTAACGTGAAAGTATTTGCAGATCCTATACTGGACTATATGCTGTTGTGAGGGGTGGGGGAGGGACGGAAGGGAAATTTGAAACTCAAGGAACTATGGAATTGAATCTTGTAAACTAAAAATAAACAAATTAATTTTAAAAATATGTAAAATGACAAAATTACCTGTCCAAAATGAAAAGGGTGAATTCACCACCAATGAAGAGGAAATTAAAGCAACAATTGTAAACTATTTTGTCCAATTATATGCCAGTAAAACTAATAATAATAATAATAATAGTATATATATATATAATATATATATTATAATATATATATATATATATATATATATATATATATATATATATAAAATATTTGGTTTTAAAACTTTGAATTCCAAATCCATTCCCTTCTTCCCTTGTCACCCACCCTTACCGGGAAGATAAGCAATTCAATATAGGTTGTACATGTGTAGCTAATGCATAATATTACCATAGTAGATATATTGTAGAAGACTGATTATATTTCCCTCCCTCCTATCCCATCTCCCCCTTGTTCTATTCTCTACTTTGGTCCTGTCCATTTTCACAAGTGTGTGCTTCCAATTTCCCTCCCCCCAGCCTGCCCTCCCTTCCATCATCCCCCCTCTCATCATGCCCTTTCCCTCTACTCTCCTGTAGGGTGAGATAATCTTATTTCTTATGTATGTTATTCCCTCCCTGAGCCAAATTCAATGATTATAGGGTTGACCCATTCCCTTATTCCTTCCTGTTCTTCCCCTTCATTGTACCCATTTTCCCTTGCCTCTTCTATATGAGATAGTTTGCCCCATTCTGTCTCTCCCCTTCTCCTCTCATTATATTCCTCTCTCACTTCTTAATTTCACCTTTTAAGTATTATACCATCCTATTAAATTGTTCCTGTGCCCTCTATCTATGTATACCTGTAAACATATATATATATGTACATTCACATGTGTATTCATACACCTATATGCCCTCCCATTAAAAAAAATATATATATATATAATTTTTTCTATTACCTTAAATTATTCTCATACTGAGAAAAGTTTCATCAGTTACAATTGTTTCTCCATGTAGGAATGTAAATAGTTCAACTTTGATAAGTTCATAATGATTTCTTTTCCCTCTTTACCTTCTCATGCTTCTCTTTCTTCTTGTATCTGAATGTCAAATTTTCTATTCAACTCTGGTTTTTCCTTCAAGAATACTTGAAAGTCCTCTATTCCATTGAATGACCATATTTTCCCATGAAACATGATACCCAGTTTTGCTGGGTAGGTGATTCTTGGTTTTAATCCCAGTTCCTTTGACCTCCAAAATATCATATTCCATGCCTTTCAATCCCTCAGTGTAGAAGCTGCCAGATATTGTGTTATCCTGCTTGTGTTTCTACAATATTATTCTCTCCTTGATCTGGAAATTCCAGAACCTGGCTATAATATTCCTAGGAGTTTTCTTTTGGGGATCTTTTTCAGGAGGTGATTGGTGGATTCTTTCAACCTCTATTTTGCCCTCTGGTTCTAAAACATCAGGGCAGCTTTCCTTGAGAATTTCTTGGACGATGATTTCTAGGTTCTTTCCTTGATCATGGCTTTCAGGCAGTCCAATAATTTTAAAATTATGTCTCTTGGATCTATTTTCCAGGTCAGTGGTTTTTCCCATGAGATATTTCACAATGCCTTCTATTCTTTCATTTGTTTGGATCTGTTTAACAGCATCTTGATTTCTCATAAAGTCACTAGCTTCCCTTTGCTCCATTCTAAATCTGAAGGAGTGACTCTCCTCAGTGATCTTTTGAGATTCTTTTTCCATCTGGCAGATTTGGCTTTTTAAGGCATTCTTCTCCTCATTGCCTTTTTGAGCCTCTTTTGCCATTTGAGTTAGTCTATTTTTTAAGGTGTTATTTTCCTCAATCAGGCTTTTGACTCTCATTTCATAATTTTCTTGCATTGTTCTCATTTCTCTTCCCAATTTTTCCTCCACTTCTCTTATCTGCTTCTTAAGGTCCTCTATGGCCTGTAACTAGCTTGTATTTTCCTTTGAAGCTTTTGGTGCAGGAGTTCTGACTTCACTATCTTCCTCCTGTTCCAAGCTTTGATCCTTTTTGTCCCCAAAATAGAAGTCTAATATTAGATTCTTCTGTTTGTTTGTTCTTCCCTTTGCCTGGTCATGTTGCTACTCAAGTACTTGACTTTTGGGCTTTTTGCCACAGTAGGACTCTGCCACCAGACAGGGGAGCTTCCATCCAAAATGCTGGGGTTTTCTCAGTTGCCAGAGGTATTAGTTGGGTGCCCTCTCTGAATCCTCCACACACTCTGACAAGCTGGTCACACACCCCAAGACCTCCACCCCAGACCACAATCCAGATCCAAGTAGGTTAATGTAAGAGCAATTACCCCCAAGACTGATCACCAGATCCCCAGGCCAGGAGCTGAAGCTGCAACATGGCGACTGCTGTGCCAAGGTCTTAGCAGCTTCTCCCCTGGGGGAAAAAGCCGAAGCTCTCCCAACTACTGCTTCCAAATTCCACAGTGAACTGACCTCTCACTTTGTCCTTGGCATCTATGTGTTGATAATTCTGGAAACAGCCATAGCTGCTGCTGTTCTGGAGTCCCTCCAGCTGGTGTTTGGTCAGGCATGCCCTGGGGCTAAAACCTTCTGCTCATTTGGGCCTGAGCTTGGCTCCCAGAGCGCTGCAATGGCCACTTCTTGCTGGCCTGCCCAGCTGTCCTCAGCAGGAGGATAGCTTCTCTGTGTCATTTTGTGGGTTCTGGAGCTCCAAAGTTTGTTCAGAGTCCTCTTTTATATGGCTTGGGGAAGGTGGAAGCCGGAGCCATGCGGAAGTCCTGTTCCTACTCTGGCATCTTGACTCTATTTAAATGTTTATTCTTCTTCCAAGTCCTTCTTCTAACATGATAATTTCTTTTCCAAATCTTCTTTCTAGTGCTTTCATTTATAATACAGTTTTTACATTCATTTTCATTTCTTGCTTCATTTCTTCCACGAATTCTAGGTGACATCATGGCCAAGCTGTGGCCTTTGCTTGTTGCTGTTGTGACATTACTGTCTTGCTGGCTTGTTTGTTCATTTTTGTTTACTCATTAAATAGCTTGTTACCATTTTTGTTTACTCCTTCTTCCAGTTTTCATTCTCAAATTGGGACTCATGTCCAATTCAGGAATTTTCAGAAATTACAGTCCTTAAGTATTTTGAAAAGGAGTTATTGTAACACTATCAGCAAATATTATAAGCAGATCTCACAGGCACCACCTAGCCCAATCCCTCTGGTGGAAGGTTCTGCTAAATCCTTCCTGTCAGAAACTCCTCCCCAGTACCCAGAGGCTTCTCACTGTCTCTCTATGCCGACCTTGGCTGAAAAAATGATCCAATATGGTTTCTCCTTGGATTCCCTGATCAATGCCTCAACTTTGGCACTCTAATCTTTGCTGAAGCAATTGTGAGAAAAAGATGGGCTATACTGTTTTTTCCCATTAGAGGTCTGAGAGGTGGGATATGGAACACTGAACATGTAAGCCTTTTTTGATATGTCAAATTTTCTAAACCACTTTTTAAACTTATTTTTTCCTCTTTTATATAAGGCATAGTTCCTTGGAAGGCTGATGGAGGGATACATTGGGAAATAAAAGTGATTTAAAAACCCAAAAGGTATCAAACAAATTTTATTTTTTTAAAAACTAAGTCTGGGGTAGGTAGGTAGTACAGTGAATAGAGCACCGGCCCTGGAGTCAGGAGGACCTGAGTTCAAATTCTACCTCAGACACTTAACACTTACTAGCTATGTGACCTTGGGCAAATCACTTAACCCCAATTGCCCTGCCTTCCCCCTTCAAAAAAACAAACAACACACACACACATATGTGTCTGTGTGTATACATACATACATACATACATATATATATATACATATATATATGAAAGCAATGAGTTCATTTGTATTCCTCAGAAGATGGAAGGCACCTAGAGTTACAAAATTCTAAGAGGCATCATCATAAGAGGACCATAGAGTGGAAATATGATTAACATGAGTGCACATGTATAACCTATATCAGATTGCTTGTTGTCTTGGGGAAGCAGGAGAGGAGGGGAGGGTGATAAATTTGGAACTCAAAATCTTATAAAAAATGAATGTTGAAAACTATCTTTACATGTAATTGGAAAAATACTATTAAAAAGGAAAGTAAATAATCTGAAATGGAAATTCACAATTTTACACTGAATCTTCTGTGTTCTTCTGTGTACCTAGAAAATGTTCTTTTTTTCCTCTTTTCATATTGAAGTTTAAAATGAACAAAAAATTAATTTAAAAAAACTAAAAAAATACAAAAAAAAAACTAAAAATAAGAGGATCATAAAAACTACAAGCCAGATACTGTGAAATGAATGATGGCAGGCATAGTGGTAAAGACCCAGCTCTAGATCCCTAATTTTCAGTGTTTAAAGCCCTATAGAAAGGAGAGTTATTGGGGCGGCTAGGTGGTGCAGTGAGTAGAGCGTCAGCCCTGGAGTCAGAAAGACCTGAGTTCGGATTCGACCTCAGACACAACACACACACAAACAAAAAAACCTAGCCGTGTGACCTTGGGCAAGTTACTCAACCCCAATTGCCCTCCAAAAAAGCAAAAAAAAAAAAAAAAAAAGAAAATAAAAATAAAGAAAGAAAGGAGAGTTATTATCCCCAAAGCCTTAATTTGAGTGTTCACCAAGGGTCCTTCCTGGGCCTCTTCTGCTCTTTCTCCTATGGTCTTGGCGGTAATCTCATGCACTCCCCCACAGCTTCAATGACTACATCTATACAGATGATTCCTAAATCTATATCTATCCCTGACTTCTGAGCTCCTCTGAACCCTGGTGATCCAGACGGTTTTGAAAGAGGTTCTTTCAACTCATGATGGAAAATGCTATCCACATCCAGAGAAAGAACTATGGAATCTGAATGCAGATTAGAGCATAGTATTTTCTATCTTTTTTTCTTTCTTTCTTGTGGTTTTTCCCTTTTGTTCTGATTCTTCTTTCATAAGATGACTAATATGGAAATAAGTTTAATAAAATTGTACATGTATGTCCCATATCAGATTGTTTGTCATGTTGGGGAGGGGGGAATAGAAAGGAAGGGGGAAAATTTAGAACTTAAAATTTTATAAAAATGAATGCTGAAAACTAAAAATAAATGAATTTCTTTTTTTTTTTTAAAGAAGCTCCTTTAAAGAAGGTGCATGATCTTAATTGATATGTTTAATTAGTGTATACTCCGGTGCCTCTGCCTCCCCCCAGCATTACACAGTGAGCTGAAGTTTTAGCACATAGGTGTCAAACACATGGTGCACAGGCCACATATGGCCACAACACTCCCCAGTACAGCCTGAACCAGATTAAAATGTAATTAGGAAATGTTTAACAAAAAATAAAAATACAAAACACAGATCATATTACGTTTTACAACTAAGTCCACACGTGGACCATCCTTATGTACAGATCACTGGCCCCTGTTTCTATCTGAATCTAACAATGCTGTTATAAAGCATGAAAAGCACCCACAGCCTTCAAAGGTCTGAACATATTTTTGTTCATAGTAATTAAGGCTGCTGGAGGCTAGTAAATATTAGCCCCCTTGTCCTCTTCCTGGGAAGCAGAGGATAGAGTGTAAGACTTGGTATCTGAAGACCTGGGCTCACAACTTAATAGGCATGCGGGCAAGTCACTTATCAGGGTAGAATAGCTGAGTGAGCCACAGACCTGGAGTCCAGAAGATCTGAGTTTGAATACCACCTCACTTACTAGCTTCATGATCTCTTTAGGCCTCAGTTTCCTCAACTGTTAAGAGATAACATTTGCACTACCTTTGTCTCAGCATTGTTGGGAAGAAAGTGCTTTGTAAACATTAAAATAGTAGAAAAACTAGAGTTATTACTATTCCTGACACTTTAATATAGGCGTCTTCTGTTTTTTCTCCTACAGTCTTTCTCTTGGTAACCTCCTGCATTGTCCCACAGCTTTGACTACTACATTTATTCAGATGATTTCCAAATCTTTATCTTTAGTGCTGACTTCTCTTCTGAGCTCCAGACCCACATTTCCAATTACCTAGAAGAGATCTCAACCTGGATACCTACCAGCCCCTCAAACTCAACATGACCCAAAGTGGGCTACCAGTGGGCTGACTCACAGGAAAAAGGGAGAATCTCTCAATTTGTCTCCCATATCCCCAACCTTGGGGGTTACCTTCAACACTTATCTCACTTTCCCTACTCCTGGCCAATCGGTTACCAAGTCTTGTCAATTTTACATCCATAACAGTGTTTGTATTTGGGCCCTCCTTTCTATTCCTACTGCTACCATCCTTAACACAGGCCTTCTTTACTACTTGCCTGGACAATTGCAAAAGCTTCCTTTTTTAAAAAGGAATAATTGCTTTAGTTTTTAAACTTTGGTTTTATAGTCAATTAAACAAGCAATAGATCAGTTGTAATATCATAATAGACATTAAAAATCAAAGCCAAATTCAAAACAAAAAATTCTTAGACACATTCTGAATGATCCTGATTAACTTGAACATCTTTTCCACAAAGACAACATGACTGTCATAGAACAGAAAAAAGATAACGTAACTGTAAATGGTAAAAGCAGAATGTTTAAAGAGTTAAATTAAAGCAACAAATAAATGTGGGTATTGAAAAGGAGATTGGAAAGAGAAAAAAGAATGGAGAGCTTAAAGAGAATGAATAATAAGAATCATTAGAAAAAAATGTCTAAGTCAAGGAAAACAACAAAAAAGGAGATGTGTGTGTATTTATTTTATAAATATATATATTTAAATATATATGTATCTATATTTAAGAAAGATGTAGCACAGATTTCCAATGAAGTTATAACGTCAGAAGAGAAAGGTAAGACACTCAGGTTCAAGACAATAATTACTATTAGTTCCAGAAGACAGATCATGAAACATACCTCCTGCCTCTCAGTAGAAAGGTGGAAGACTATGGATGCTGAATGTTGCATATACTATTGTTTTTCTTTTTAGAGAGTAATTGGGGTTAAGTGACTTGCCCAAGGTCACAGGCTAGTTTTTGTGTTAAGTGTCTGAGGCCGAATTTGAACTCAGGTCCTCCTGACTCCAGGGCCAGTGCTCTATTCACTACACTACCTAGCCGCCCCCTGCATATACTATTAGATGCTATGATGATTGGTTTTATTTAATTTGTTTTCTTTGTGATAAAGGAGGTTTATATAGGGGTGAGGGAAGTGGAGGAAATGGGTATATTAGAAAATTTCTGCGGAATAAAGAGGAAAAGGCATCAATAATACTTTAAGAAGAGAAAGGCAATATCCCAGAATTAAGCACTAAAATTTGTCCAATTCGAGGTATATGTGTTAGCCAATTTTTATCTCTTACTCAATTTATGTTCCTATGAATATTGACACTGAATGATAATAATATCAAAATATCACAACTCAGCAAGACCTTTTGAAAAATAAAATGGTTTAAACACTGCCATGAAAGCTTGAGCTAAAGAGAATCAGCAAGTCCAATGTTTAAAAAAAATTTATAATCGCAACTATTGCTAAAAAGTGGTAGAACAAGGAATAAATGACAAATGCTACTATCAAATATTTACCTAGTGCTGGTTTACATGTAGAAATCTGCTAATCTGCTATACTGTCATAGGATTTCCTCCCTGAAATACAAATATAAATTCTGCTAATAGTGAATGGCTATCATAACCATATCATCTTTTAGCAGTTCCTTCTAGTGCATTAATCTGTTGCTGAGCCCTTGACTAACTAATACTGTTGATAGCATGCTAAGTCTAAAATGCAAGCTATTTCCACACTCTCCTTCGTTAAAGACTCTCTTTTAGGTATTCCCTGCTGTTCCACTGCTGCAGCCTCCTCCATGGCAGCTCCTCCTCCAGCCTTTTTGTCTCCTGCTTTATCCTTTCCACATTTCAAATTCTTACTTCCTTCTTTGGTTAAAAGCATCAAAAGTTCTGTTCATTCCATCATTTCTTTGTTTGCTTTGTCTTCCAGCTCATATGTCTCCATGACCTCGGATTGGTCTTTCCTGTTCAAATCTTCCAAGCTGCTTTCCAAGTATAAAACTTCAACTGCAAATTCCACTTGGCCCTCTATTTTATGGGATCAATATTCTCTGTAAGTTTGATATCTATTAGCTAATCCAATTATAAACAGAGCAGAAAATCAAATCGATAAAATAGCAAATAAACAAGGTGAAATTACAGCAAACCCAAATGAAATAAAAATATTTAGAACATATTATGTACATTTATATGCTAAAATAATAGAGAACATTAAAGAAATGGAGAGGTACCTTCAAAAATATAAAATACTCTATCAGAAGACCAGATAGAAACCTTTTTTTCTTTAGATTTTTTTTTTTTTGCTTTTTGGAGGGGGGAAGGTAGGGCAATTGGGGTTAAGTGACTTGCCCAAGGTCACACGGCTAGTTTTGTGTTAAGTGTCTAAGGCTGGATTTGAACTCAGGTCCTCCTGACTCCAGGACTGGTGCTCTGTTTACTGCACCACCTAGCTGCCCCTAGAGATCTTAAATAATCAAATTTCAGTAAAGGAAATAGATCCAGTTGTAAAGGAACTATCAAAGAAAAAAAAAGCTCCTTGTCCTGCTGGATTTGCAGAAAAATTCTATCAAATTTTTAAAGAATGGTTAGTACCCATACTTTACAAATTATTCTCTTATTTTCCCTTTTTTTTGAGGAGGGAAGGCAGGACAATGGGGTTGACTTGCCCAAGGTGACAGGGCTAATAAGTGTTAAGTGTCTGAGGACGGATTTGAACTCAGGTCCTAATGACTCCAGGGCTGGTGCTCTATTCACTGTGCCACCTAGCCACTCCAACTTTACAAATTATTCTTTAAAATAGAGAAAGAAAACACCCTACTTAAATCCTCTTATGAGATAAATATAGTTCTGGAAATGCTAGCAACAGCAATAAGAGAAGGGAAAAAAATTAAAGGAATAAAGATAGGTAAAGAGGACATTTGCTGTTTGTTGATGATATGATGATTTACTTGAAAAGTCCTAGGAAATGAACAGATACTAGGACAATTAGTAGCTTCAGTAAAGTAGCAGGCTACAAAATAAATCTCAAAAATCAATGATATTGCTATGTTATAATAATAACAAAACACAAGAAGCCATAATAGTAAGAGATCCCATTCCAAAAAACTACAAAATGCATAAAATATCTGGGGATCCAATTCTCAAAGCACATGAAAGACTTGTATACATTAAATTACAAAGTGCTCCTTAAATGAAGAATGGGGCAGCCAGGTGGTACAGTAGATAGGGCACCCACCCTGGAGCTGGGAGGATCTGAGTTCAAATCCAGCCTCAGACACCTGAGTTCAAATCCAGCTTCAGACACTTAACACTTAACTAGCTGTGTGATCTTGGGCAAGTCACTTAACCTCAACTGACCTGTTGTTCCTCCTCCAAAAAAAAAAAAGACAAATAAAAAAAGAACAACTTAAATAGTTAGAGAAATATTCAGTGCTCATGGTAAGGCCACACCAATATAATAAAAATAACAATACTACCAAAATTTTTTTACATTTTAATGCTATACCAATCCAATTTCCAAGGGATACTTTATAGAGCTTGATAAAAAATAATAGAATTCATTTGGAAAAAAAGATCTAGAATATCAGGGGAAATAATGAAAAAAAGTAGGGATGAACGGGGAGTAGCACTTCCAGACCTCAAACTATGTTATTAAAGCAGCAGTCATCTGATTTTGGGTAAAGAATAGAGAGATCAGTCAATGGAGACAACTAGACAAGGGAGATTCGGAAACAACAGAACTCAATATCCCAGTTCTTGATAAAGCAGAAAACATAAATTACCTAGGGAAAAACTCTCTATTTGATAAAACTGCTGGAAAATTGGAAAGTAGTGTATCAATAACTAGACTTAGAACAACACCTTACACTGCATTCCACCATACTTTCTAAATGAATATATGACTTTCATATTAAATATTATACCATAAAAAATTAGAAGAGAATCAGAAGAAATCTGTATACAATCACAGACATACCATATCTGTGATGACCAACTATGACAGACTGGACTCTTTTCAGCAATGCAGTGATATAAGTTAATCCCGAAAAACTTAAGAAAGTGAGAAATGCACCATCCAGAGATATAACTAGAAAGAACTGAGCCTGAATCCTGATGGAAGCAAACTAAATGATCTTATTCTTTTCATTGTTTGGTTTTATTTCTTCCTTACCATCTTTCATCCCACCTAGTACAATACGCCTTTGTAATTGGAATAATGTCTAACATGAATGCATTTGCAGATCCTATACTGGACTATATGCTGTCGTGTGGGGAGGGGGGAGGGAAGTAAAGGTAATTTGAAAATCAAGGAACTATGGAATTGAATCTTGTTAACTGAAATTAAACTAATAAATTAATTTAAAAAATTAAAAAAAATTAGAAGAGAGAGGAGGCTAGGGGGCACAGTGAATAGAGCATCAACCTTGGAGTCAGAAGGACCTGAGTTCAAATCTGGCCTCAGACACTTGACACACTTACTAGCCATGTGACCTTGGGCAAGTCACTTAACCCCAATTGCCCTGCCTTCCACCCTCCAAAAAAAAAGCAAAAAAAAAAAATTAGAAGAGAAACAGATCATATACTTCTCGCAGCTATGAATAAGAGGTATACTCTTAACCAAACAAGAGATAGAGGCAATTAAAAAATAAAAAATAACTTTGGTTACTTGAAACTGAAAACCTTCTGTATAGCCTTTAATGCATCTAGGATAAGAAGGAAAGTGGTTGAATAGGTAAACATTCCTCAGCTCAAATTCCTCTGATAAGATTTTGGTCTCCAAGATATATAAACAATTAATAAATATATACAACTAAGAACTATTCCCTAGTCGATAATCAAAGGATATCAATAGCTTTCAAAAGAAAAACTGAAAAGTATCCACAACCACATGAAAAAAATGCTTCAAATCATTAATAATAAGAGAAATGCAAATCAAAACAACTGTGAGATTTTACCTTCATCATGGAAATTGCCAAAAGTGATTTTAAAAATGGCAAATCAATGTTGGAGGGGCTATGTAATGGCAGTCACACTAAGATATTGCTGGAGGTATTGTGGAATGGCATGACCATTTTGGAAAGCAATTTGGAATTATGCAAATAAAGTGATTAAAACACCAGATCCTTTGAACCAGAGACTCCATCACTGGGCTTATACCCCAAAGAAACCATTAATAAGAAAAAAAGTCCCCATATACTTCAAAATATTTATAGCATTCTTTTGTGATTGCTAAGAAGTAGAAACAAAGTAGATGCTCATTAATTTAGGGAATGGCTAAACAAATTGTGGTACATGAATGTATAATATTACTGCACTGTAAAAAATTCATAGAAGCATGGAAAGATCTATATGAATGGATATAGAGTGAAGTAAGCAGAGCCAAGAAAACAATATATATAAGACCTACAATAATGCAAATGGAATGATCGCCACACCAACATATCAAAAGTGAATGAAATAAAATTATAAAAATTAAACAGAACTTGAATGAAGAGAGATGAGAAGACACAACCAACAGACCTCTGTCCATAGAGGTTACACATTGCACGTTTTAGGACTTTTTCAATGTATTGATCAAATGGGCTAATTTTTTTCTCTTAAAAAAATATTATTTGTCCTTGGAGGGGGAGGTAAGGGATACATGGGGTTACTACGGTGATGTAAAAAAAGAAAGTATCAATACTTTAAAAAGAGAAGTTTTTTTATCTGTTCCCTAGTTATCATTTGAGGCCTGGTGCTCCTCTCTTTTATTGGCTCATTTTTTTTTTTGCTTTTTGGAGGGCAATTGGGGTTAAGTAACTTGCCCAAGGTCACAGGGCTAGGCTTTTGTTTGTGTGTGTGTGTTAAGTGTCTGAGGCCGGCTCCGAACTCAGGTCCTTCTGACTCCAGGGCCGACGCTCTACTCACTGCGCCACCTAGCCGCCCCTATTGGCTCATTTTTGACTAGCAGCTGTATGTGTCCCCCAAAGCTGTTGGGGTCAGAAGAGAAGAACTTTTATTGTCACCACTAATTCCACCACTTGATCACACTTCTTGCCTTGCTGCTGCCACTGCTACGTAATCTCATGCCAAGATGCTTACGGGGCCCAACTTTATATAGCAGCTGGCAGAAACAGTTGACAACCATGTAGCCTAAACTCTCTTATAGCACAGAGGTAGGGGCTTTAGTGGTACCCCCAGGCTACCCAGTGCTCCCTTCATGGTCAGTCTCTCCTTTCCTCAGCTGCAGAATGCCAGGCTTGAAGTGAGCTGGGATATTAACTCCATCCTGCAAACACCATTACCACTTCCCCCACATTGGTCTCCAGTCTCCCAGGGCTGGCAGCCCCACTGCCCCATGTTCCCCAGCCAGAGGCTTGCAACAGTCTGTTTTTAAAAAAAGTTTTAATATGTCTACTTTTTTGCATCATTTAAATTTCCCCCAGCATCCCTTCCCTTACTCATCTTAGAGAGCCATTCCACATAACAAATAGTTTTTTAAGACAAAAAAAAAGAAATCAACAAAAATAGCATAATTGATGAACACGTTGAATAAGTCCACAAATATGTGCTATATCCCATATTCATGGACCACCACCCTCTCCAGAAGTGTGATGTGGGTATGTCTTTTCATATTTCTTCTTTCAAGCCATGCTTGTTCTTCATAATTTTGAAACATACACTTTTGATGTTTTTGTGGTTGTTCTTTCCATTTATATTGTAGTAGTCACTGTGTATACTGTTTTCTTGGTTCTGCTTACTTCACTGTATCAGTTCATGTAGATCATTCCAGGATTCTCTGTATTTATCACAGTCATCATTTCTTACCACAAATTCCATACATTACATATTCATGTAGCACAATTTGTCCAAACATTACCCAATTGATGGGCATTTACTTTGTTTCCAATATTTTACTATTGCAAAAAATGCAGCTATAAGTATTTTGTTGTATATAGGAACTTTATTCTTATAAATAATCTACTTGGGGCAAAAGTCTAGTCATAGATTCTGGGTCAATGGGCATGGACAATTCCAAAATGGTCATACTGATTCACAGTGAGTCTATCCTCCCACAATTCCTTCAACTTGACTCTTCCCATCTTTTGACATCTCTGCCAATGGGCAGGATGTGAGGTGAAACCTCAGGGTTGTTTTAATTTGTATTTCTCTTATTATTAGTGGTTTGAAATATTATATATGCATGTGTGTATAGATAAATCTATGTCTGTCTGTGTATATATCAGGACCAAACAAGGCCCCATCCTTCATTCTAGAAATGCACAAAATCAGTCTTTGACACAAAGTTTTAATTCATACAAAGATGAGTAAACAGAATATACTGATGATAAAGAAATGTGATGGTTCCAGAGACACCCCAAACTTGAACCCAGCAGAAAAGACTAATCCACCAACATCTACAAACAAAATTATAGCTTTACCACTAGAATTCTTTGACCTAATTCTGATGAATTCCTGGGGAAAAATTAAGCAAGAGGTTAAAAATCATATTATAAATGAGAGCACTATTAGAACTGGAAATTAAATAAAAGCTCTAGAGTAAAGATTTGAAAGATCATAAAGAGCTGCTGAGCGGAAGATACAAAAACTTGTCTAAGTAACAGACTCCATAATAATTAGAATAAACCAAATAGAAATCAATGTCTCCATGAGAAAACAAGAAGTGCCAGAAAAAAATCAAGATTGATAAACAGAAGAAACTATAAGGTATCACATATTAAAAATTGACCGAGAAAACAGGTTAAGGTGAGATAATCTAATCTAAGAAAAGTCATATTACCTAAAAATCATAACCAAATTAAAAAAAAAATTAGACACTATATTCTAAGAAATCATTAATGGAAACTGCCAAGACCTATTAAAACAAGGGGGAAAATGAAAATAGAAACTATCGATCACCTCCTGAAAGAAACTCTAAAATGAAAACTCTGAGGAATGTAACAGCCAAAATGCAGAGCTTTCAGGTCAAAGAAAGAATATAACAAACAACCATGAAGAAAGAGTTCGAGTACTGAGGAACCTCAATCAGAACCACAAAAGAATTGGTAGCTACTACAATAAAGAAAAGAGCTTATAATATGATATAATATTCCAAAAGGCAAAAAATAAATACTTACAACTAAGATTAATTTAGCCAGCAAAACTGAGTATAATCCTTCAGGATAAAAAGAGATCTTTGATTAAATTGAGGTCTTCAAAGCATTCCTGATGAAAAGACCAGGTCTGAATAGAAATTTTGAAATACAAACACAGGAATCAAGAGAAACATAGAAAGGTAAATATATTTGATCAATGGGAAAAAGTTATTACAATGATGAAGTACATATATTACTCTAGGGAGAAGAGAAAAAAGTGTCCCTCTCAGAAACGAATATCTTTAAGAGTCATAGAAGGAATTAAGTAAATAAGACAGAGGGTTTGGGGGTGGTTTTGTTATGTTTTGATGATATTAAAAAAAAAGAAAAGGAAGGAAGCAAATCAATACACTAGGGAAGAAATGAGAGAAAGGGAGGAGGGCTTATTATCTCATATAATCAGGATGGGAAAGGGAAAGAGGGGTAGCAAGCATCACATGAACTTCTCTTTCACCTGAACCAAAGAAAAGTTGATCACACACAGAGTTTGGTGTAGAAATATAGTAAACCTAATATGGAAATAGGTGGAAACAGAGAAAAGGGTATTAAGAAAGGAGATAGATTCAGAGAGATCAGTCATAAGCAAAACAAACTCCAACCTCTGTGCATAGATTGGGAAGCAGAGTTTAAAAGGAAAGAAAGGGTAAAAACCTGTGATCTAGGATTAAACAAGGGGAAAAAGGGGGGGAAGAAAAAAAAGAGCAATTTAGTAGAAGCAAATTATACTAATTATAGATGTATGTTGTTGGGCATACAAAGAATCACAGAATTTGAGATATGGAAGTGACCTCAGCAACCATCTAGTCTGTGACCTCAGCATCCCTAATACAATATACCCAACAAAGGGTCATCTGAGTCTGCTTGAAGACCTCCAGGGATCAAGACAACCACCTCTCAAGGCAATCTATTATACTTTTAGACAGTACTCATTATTAGAGGAGATTTTCTTGACATTAAGGCTAAATTTACCTCTTTGCCACAGGTCTTGTTTCTGAGCTCTGGGGCCAAATGTTACAAGTCTGTTTTCTCCTTTACATCCTTGAAAACAGCTATCCCTGAGTCTTCTTTTCCTTCAGGCTAAATATACCCATTTCCTTCAATGGACCCTCATAGGTTATGAGCTCAAGACCCTTCATCAACCTAGGTGTCTCCTCTAGACAGTCTCAAGCTTATCAATGCCCACTGGAGTTTTCTTCAATGTAAGGAGAAGATGACCAAAAAAGGCAGTAAAACAGAGGTCAGGGATAAGTAACAAGAGAAGTAAGACTTGCAGACTAACCAGAAGCCTACAACATAGCCATCTTGAACACTCTAAGAATATATCCATATATCAAAACACAAGATCAAAATTGGAAGAAACTAGAACAGAAATGGTATATAGACTAGAACTATTTTTCATTAGTATGGAGAACTCTTGGATTAGAAACATTCCTCTACTGATGTAACTTTGCACTTTCTCTGCAACTTATAGTGTTATAAAGTTGTCCTAGAGCACTAAGAGGTTAAGTGACTTATCCAAGGTCACATGGTCAACATGTTAGAGCTAGGATTCTCAACCCAAGCCTTCCTGGCTTTGAGGATGGTTCTTTCTCCATTATATCATGCCATTACTCAAAGAGAGAACAGAGAATAAAAATAGAAAAATATAAGGTATGCAATTAAAACAACGCCATCCTGACCTATTACATGTGGCACCTGTGGTACCCTGCTCACATATGGGAACCCCAGAATAGCTGTCCTACATTCAAGGTACTCTAGGTCCACATAGACTGCAAATGCTAGCTCATAAGCTCCCATCGACTGGTTTACTTTTTCTCATCAGTCAGAAAACACAATTGGTTCAAATCAGTTTAATTAAATAGAATGTAAATATGTACAATAACAGAATAATGAAATAAGATTTCAATAAAATCTTTCCTCCTGAAGGGCATATTCCTTCCAAAATATGCATACACTCAGTGCAAAGAGTTATCATGCATAGGGATCACACATGAGAGTCTACACATGAGAAATACTTATGGAAATATATACTTCAAATAGCTCAAGACTCTCAAGTGTTTCTGGATGATGTCATTACATTGTTCTCCATGGGTACATAATCTCTGCTGGCCATGGTTACCACTGCAGGGCCTGTTCTTTACTGGGCAAAAGAGCTTGTTACTTCATTGGGGTGGTTCCATCTCTGCTGAGCCTGTTCCAAGATGGTCACATTGTTCCACTAAGCTTTGCTATGTTCCTGAATGTTTCATGGGCTTCTGTTGGTCTTACAGGTTTTGTTGGTACCCTGATCTCCTCAAGGCCAATTCCATTATTATAATTTGAGATTTCTGGGGTATAGGGGCTAAAACTATTTCCTGAAAAAGGCAGGATGATAATTCTTTAGTTTTAGATAATCCAGTCAATAAATGTCATGCAGAGTGCTGCCAGGCCAAGATTGAGTCTTCCCTTTTCAACTTCTATATATGGGCAGAGAACAAATCCTTCTAATAAAGGTAATTATCGGGGCGGAGCCAAGATGGCGGGAGTAGAAACAGCTCGTCCAAACCTCTCTGCCCCCAGATTCCCCACAAACTATGTAAAAAAGGACTCTGAACAACTTCTGGAGCCCCAGCACCCACAGAACAACACAGAGAAGCTAACCCACCACTGAGGACAGCCCAGCAGCCCTGCAGGAAGGACCAGCGCAGCGGTCTGGGAGCCGGCAGCGCGCAGAGCGCAGGAGCCGAGCCGAGCCAAGCCCAGGTCCGCGTGAGCTGAGGTTTTAGCCCCAGGGCGGCAGGGCCAGCAGCCAGCTGGAGGAACCCCAGAACACCAGGAGCTGTGGCGACGCCAGAATTATCAACATAGACATGCCTAGGACAAAGTAAGAGGTTAGTGTCCTATGGACTTTGGGACCTGTATTTGGGGAATGCGTCAGCTCCCTCCCCTGGGGGCTAGAAGTCGCTGAGGAGACACTCCATTTTGTAGTTTTCATAGACATTTCCGGCTCCCAGCCTACAAATCGTGGGGAGATCCAGCGATCAGTCTGGGGGGGGGGGTTAATCGCTCTTGCTTTAACCTCCCTGGATCTGGATTGTGATCTAGGGTGGAAGTTGTGGGTGGGTTTACAGCTTGCCAGAAACGGAAGTTGCCCCCCACACGTTCGGGACGAAAATTCCTCTAGCTGGCCTTAAAGCCGTAGTGTGGCAACAAGCCCAAAAGTCAAGCAATTAAGTGGCAACATGCCAAGGCAAAGGAAACAGAAAATGCAACCCTAGACTCCTATTTTGGGGGCATAGAGCGGGAAAAGGACTGTGAGGTCAGAAGTCCTGCTCCAAAAGCCCCAGGGGAAAACATGAGTGGGTTGCAGGCCATAGAGGACCTTAAGAAGGACTTTAAAAATCAAATAAGAGAAGTGGAGGAAAATTGGAAAGAGAAATGAGAAGGATGCAGGAAAAGTATGAAATGAGGGTCAACAGCCTGACTGAGGAAAACAACACCTTAAAAATAGACTAGCTCAAATGGCAAAGGAGGCCCAAAAGGGCAATGAGGAGAAGAATGCCTTTAAAAGTCGAATTTGCCAGATGGAAAAAGAATCTCAAAAGTTCACTGAGGAGATTCATTCCTTCAGAGTTAGACTGGAGCAAATGGAAGCTAGTGACTTTATGAGAAATCAAGATGCTGTTAAGCAGATACAAATAAATGAAAGATTAGAAGGCAATGTGAAATATCTCATGGGAAAAACCACTGACCTGGAAAATAGATCCAGGAGAGACAATTTAAAAAGTTATTGGACTACCTGAAAGCCATGATCAAAGAAAGAACCTAGAAATCACCCTTCAAGAAATTCTCAAGGAAAACTGCCCCGATGTTTTAGATCCAGAGGGCAAAATAGAGGTTGAAAGAATCCACCGATCACCTCCTGAAAAAGATCCCAAAAGAAAACTCCCAGGAATATTATAGCCAGGTTCCAGAATCCCCAGATCAAGGAGAAAATACTACAAGCAGCCAGGAAGAAACAATTTCAATATTGTGGAAACACAATCAGAATAGCCCAGGACCTGGCAGCTTCTACACTGAGGGATCGAAGGGCGTGGAATATGATATTCCAGAGGGCAAAAGAACTGGGAATGAACCCAAGGGTCACCTACCCAGCAAAACTGAGTATTTTGTTTCATGGGAAAATATGGTCATTCAGTGGAATAGAGGACTTTCAAGCATTCTTGAGAAAAAAACCAGAGTTGAATAGAAAATTTGACATCCAGACACAAGAAGGAAGAGATGCCTGAGAAGGTAATCAGGGAAAAGAAATCAAAAGGAACATATCAAAGTTGAACTATTTACATTCCTATATGGAAAAGCAATATCTGTGACTGATGATATCTTTCCCACTATGAAAATAATGGAAGAAGGGGGTGTGGTCATACGAATACATATGTGAATGTGTATG
This sequence comes from Gymnobelideus leadbeateri, assembly GCA_011680675.1. NCBI lineage: Eukaryota > Metazoa > Chordata > Mammalia > Diprotodontia > Petauridae > Gymnobelideus > Gymnobelideus leadbeateri. The sequence goes on from WOXC01007415.1 coordinate 201,946, forward strand.
TATATGGTTACAGTTATATATGGATAGAGGGCATAGGTTGAATTTGTTGGGAAGGGAGAAAACTCAAGGGATGAAATTATGAGGTGAGAGAGGAAAGTGGCAAGAGGAGATGGGGAGAGACATGGTAGGGTAAACTATCTCATGCAGGGGAAGTGGTTGCAAAGGAGGGGGAGAATAAGGAAGGCTAAAAAGGCAAAACCACATTCACATTGAATTTGGTTCAGGGAGAAAATGACATACATACTAAATGGGATATCTCAACCTGCAGCAGGATAGGGGATAGGGGGATGAGAGGAGGGATGATGGATGGGAGGGCATCCTTGGGGTGAGGGGAGGTTGGAAGTACCCACTATGGAAGAGGGACAGGATCATGTAGGGAATGGACCAGGTGGGGGGTGGGATGAGTGGGAGGGAATTATAAGCAGCCTTGTACAATACATCTACCATGATAATGTTTTGCATAGCTAGACATGTACAACATATACAGAATTACTTATCTCCCAAGAAGGAATGGGTGACAGGGGAGGAAGGAAATGGATCTGAAATTCGAGGTCGTAACATTAAATGTTTCAAATATATATATAAATACTATTATTAATACTCTTTTGCCTATAATTGGGAGATAAGATGTGCAGGCATTGGGACACAAAGATTCATCTTCCTCTAATGGAAAAGTCGATGGGGGTGTGGGAGAGGGTATGGGAGAGAGCAGATTGGAGGAAGTGATATCTTGTGGGACTGCTATTCTGGGAGGTTGGGTAGGGGAATAATGGGGGGAAAATGATTGTAACTCAAAATCTGGCAGAAATGAATGATGTAAAACAGAAGTTAATAAAGCATTTGTTTAAAAAAAAAATAAAGGTAATTATCTGAATTAGGGCTCAGACAATCTGACACAATCCCAAGATCTTCTCTGGCTCAACTGGGGAGGAATTTTAGTCAGAACAAAAGGTAGGCTATCTAGAAATCCTGTCATTATTAGGCATATGTCAGCAGCAAAGCCTGAGTGCTTCGACCAGTGAGAACCTCAGTCTTCCTACATTTTCCCCCAATAAGGGATTCCCAGTCTCTGCAAATTACTAGGGCACATATCTATCAGTCAGTCAACTAGAAAATATATCATTAGCCTAAGTTGATATAATAGCCTTCAGCTACATAGTGTAACACACAAGCAGACACTTAATACATGGCATTCATACTAAGATTGTATGCAGCTGGCATTAGCGCCTCTGGGTGAATATAATACATAACATGCAATTAGTGGCATGCATTATAACACAATATTAAACTGAGGACACAAATCCCAACTTGAAAGAAAGCACATAATGTCACATGACAGAGTTTCATCAGTGACTAAATACAAAGGTCACATGCAAAAAATATAATATGTACCATAGTAATAATGTAGTAGAACATTTCACAAAAGCATATGTGGCAATAATCTTTAACACAGCAATATAGAGCAAAAACCAATCATATGAAGCATACATTATACTATCATACCTTCAATTACAAACAAATTGTATATAACCTGACTTGTGACCCAGGATGTTATGTGGTTGCAGTGGTAACCATTTCTTTCACTTCTTCTAAATCATCATATGTGAGTTTGGCCTTTGGCCAAAAACATTTGGCACTTCTAACTTCCCTTCTCAAGCTTGCAGATGGTTCAGGTTGCCTATGAACATCATCTGACTGACTAGCTTGAGGTTCCAAGCTGAGTCTGTAGCTGGCACAGGTATCACTGTTGCCAGGCTCTGCATTCCCTCTGGTCCCTGGATGCCTAGTCTTTCTTCCCTGTTTAAAAAAGGTACCCTGGTGGTTATGACAGATTCAGTCTATTTCTTTAACTTTCTAGCAGGTACCAACACCCAGTTTCTTCCTCATCATCTCTGGAGGTATTATTTAGCTCTCTTGGATATTTCTGTGCATAGTGTTTCATCCTCCTTCATCTCCTTGCCTTTATATTGACTGCTATGCCTATAATGTACTCCTTCCTCTCCTCTTATCTGACAGCTTCAAGATTCAGCACAAGACTATAGGTTTCTTTAAAGCATATCTTTTGATTCCTTCCCTGTCCAAAATGCTTTTACCTTCCCTCCCTAACTACTTTGTATTTAAGAAGTATTTATTTTTCCTTCATGCACCATATACATAAACACATGCATACAGAGAGAAATGCACAGAAACCCCCCCACTCTGAATGTAGGCTCAGAGTGGTTTGACTTTCATTTTTGTATTCCCAATACCTAGCACAGTGCCTGGAATATAGCAGCCATTTAGTAAATGTTTTTTGATTGAATAAGTGGTGAAAGCGCTCTTATTTCCAGAGTGCAGAATGCTTCTTAAAAGTAGCATGAGAACCAGAGAACCTTGGTTTCTAATCCTGGCTCTACCACTTACCAGCTGTGAGACTTTGAGCAAGTTATTCAATTTCCCTATACTTCTTGTTTCCTCACCTACAAAATGAGAGCATTGGACTAGATGGCCCCTAAGGTCCCTTCCCTTGTGAATCTATGATCTTATGATCCACCTGGCTGACTCACCAGCACCCATTTTGTCCTGCTCATTAGGGAGTCTAACTCTCTTATATGCAATAGATGTTTGTGATATGTTGCCTTTGCAGAGCCCTTACCATTTTCCATGGCTATCTTGGAAAATGGCAAATTGACTAGTTTTTCAATTATTTGGCATAGGCTGGCTTTCCATTGGTCTGCTATTTTGTGTATTCTCTACATGTCAAGATTTCTTAGCAATTCTATCACCTGGTTGAAGATCTCAACAATAATTGTGATCCTGTAACTGATGAAACCATTCTCAGTATGAAAATAATTGAAGGGTATATGCACATATGAATACATAGGTCAATGTGTATATATGTTTACAGGTATACATAGATAGAGGACACAGGTCGAATTTAATAGGAAGGCATGATACTTAAAAGGTGAAATTAAGAGGTGAGAGGGGAATATAAGGAGAGGAGATGGGGAGAGACAGAATGGGGTAAACTCTCTGATAGAGAAGAGGCAAGGGAAAATGGTTACAAGGGAGGGGAAGAACAGGAAGGCAAGGAGGCAAAACCTGAATGACATACATACTAAATAGGATATCTCACCTGTAGGAGAGTAGGGGAGAAGGAGATGAGAGGGGGGATGATGGAGGGGAGGGCATTCTGGGGGGAGGGGAAGTTGGAAGCACCCACTTGTGAAAAGGGACAGGATCAAAGTAAGGAATAGACCATGTGGGAGGTGGGATAGGAGGGAGGGAAATGTAGTCAGTCTTTTACAATATATCTACTATGGTAATGTTTTGCATAGCTACACATGCACAACATAATACTGAATTGCTTATCTTCCCAGTAAGGGTGGGTGACAAGGGAGAAAGGGAATGAATCTGGAATTCAAAGTTTTAAAATAAAATGTGTAAAAATGTATAAATACTATTATTAATACTATTTTGCATATAATTGGGAAATAAGATGTACAGGCATTGGAGCACAGAGATTCACCTTTCCCTTCTGGGAGAGTCGAGGGGGGAGATATGGAAGAGAGCAGATTCTATGAGGGGATATCCTGTGGGACTGCTATTCTGGGGTGGGGAGTAGGGAAAAAATGGGGGAAAATTGTAACTCGAAATCTGGCAGAAATGATTTAATTTAATAAAGCAATTGTGGAAAAAAAAACCCAATAATTGTGATCTTCATTCTAATTTCTATAAAAGCTTTTCAGAGTGGATGTCACTTCTAGCTAAGAGATGCACTGGTCATTTATCTCTATGTCTTTTACAACTTCTGAGACTGCAAATTCAATAGCCAAGTATGACTCGCTCCAAGACATCAGCAGGTATTATTTAAAATGTTTGGCATCGTGCCTGGGTGCATCACATATGTGCATTGCAAAGACCCCATCTTATGTTATTTTCACTTCTACCATGGTCTCAATAGTAAGATACCTTCTAGGGAATGAAGGTTGTATCTTTGAGGGCCATTCCCTTCCTTCATGACTTTTATCATTTCTTGTAGCCCTTTATTATGTAGTTGCTTTTGCTGCCAGTCATCCAAGGATATAACTAAGCCAAAGAACATTGATTTAATGCCACTAAGTTGACAAGCGATGGAATACCTTCTGATGAGACTCCCAAACTTTCAGTTGCACCTCTGATTGACTGGTCCAGATCCTTGCAGTCTCAGCACTAAAACATATTGGTTATGTGGCCCTGAGCAAGTCATTTAGTGCTCTAGATAGCTGTCCAAGACTAGAAATTGCAGAGAAAGAGCCAACCTACATTGGAAGGGAATTTCTTTACCGGGGAGCTCCTTATAAAAGTAAAATCACAGATCCAGTCCCTGGATATCATATAGAGGCTTCATCCTTCCTCGGAGTATAACTGTATCCTCAGCTTATCTAGAAAGAGCATCTTCATCAACATTAGTCTCCTCTGGCTGATAGGAGATATGAACTCATAGTTGGCTAGTGATGTTATGGCAAGTAACATCCAACTTGGCACTAGTCAAAAATATATGTCAGTGAATTTGTTGTCTGTCCAAATTTTAAATTTGGCTTCAAATACATAGTTTTTCAGCTTCTCAGTGACAGCCTGATTAAAAGCCAAGAAATCCAGTTTGTACATAGGATAACAAGCCTAACTGGCTTAAGTCCTCTATTGGCAAAGAAGATATTTTGTAGCTACTGTTCAGACAACATTTTAAATAAATGCCATTGCTAAGAGTTAACTGTGTCTTCTTATTGATTGCTATTGGAAAGCACACTGATGGGGGCTCTTGAGCTAAAAAATTAGACAGGTGGTCCCACAGGCTACCCCCCCTGAAACCTGAGAATAGTCATCCCCTTGGGCATCAACCTGTAAAACCAGAGAGTACTAAGTTAGTTAGGTAGCTCAGAAGGGGTGCTCTATTAACAAAACAGAAAATTAGGGGATTAATGAAATGAGTAGACAAGTTTTAAAATAAAAAAAGGAAATAAAACAGAATAAACAAAAAATAGAAAATCTTGAAAATTAGAGAAGATAGAAAATTTTAATTAATTTAATTTAATTAATTTAATTTAATTAATTTCTGTCAGTCAACAGAAATAATAAAAGTTTCTTTGAATTATTTGAACTTTTATTAAATTAGATCCAAAAGGGGAAGCTAGGTGGCACAGTGAGTAGAGCGTTGGCCCTGGAGTAAGAAGGACCTGAGTTTGGATCTGGCCTCAGACACTTAACACACACACAAACAAAAAAAAACCTAGCCATGTGACCTTGGGCAAATTACTTAGCCCCAATTGCCCTCCAAAAAAAAAAGAATTAAAAAAATTAGATCCAAAAAAGAGGAAGGAAAATCAAATTACCCAAATGAAAAATAAAAAAGGCAAATTCACAGCAAAGAGAAAAGAAAAAAAATTGTTTTCAGCACCTACAGTGTATAATTATGAGCACAAAACTGAGAATTAAAAGCAAATGCAGGATTAGATTTTTTTTTAAGTAAAGAAATCAAATTAACAGACACACAAAATAGAGAGCGCTTAGACAATTACAGAAATTGAAATTGAACAAGCCACAAATGCACCCCTGAGGGGTGGGGAATAGGAGAGAACCTTGGTCCAGATGAATTTACAAGAGAATGTCAGTCAACAAACATTTAGTAAGTGCTTATTATGTGGCAGGCATAGTATTAAGCAATGGGCAAGCAATAAAAGGCAAAAACATGACCTGGGCCTTCAAGCTCACATTATAATTGGCAAAATAACATGCAAAAAACTATGCACATACAAAACACATACAAAATAGATGGGAAGAAATCTCCGAATGAAGGCACTTAACAGTGGAGGGAATCAGAAAAGGTATGATTTGTCTTGAAGGAACCCAGAAAGTGGAGAGGAGGGAAAGTATTCCAAGCCTGCGGGACATCCAGTACAAAGGTATGGAGGCTGGAGATGAAGCATTCAGTGGAACAAAGAGCAAAAAAGCCAGGTTTGGTGGATCATAGACTACATGGAAGGAAATAAAGTGTAATTACACTGCAAAAGTAGGAAAGGTCCAGGTTACAAAGGGCTTTAAGTATCAAAGAAGATTTTAGATTTGATCCTATAAGTGATAGAGAGCAACTGAAAACTGAGTAAGATGATCACATGATCATACCCTACGCTTTAGAAAAATCACTTTGGCAGCTAAGTAGAGGAGGGATTGCAGTGGAGCCAGGTGAGGTAGGGAGACCAACCTGAAGACTACTGCAAGAATCTAGGCATGAAGTAATGCAAACCTGCACCAGGAGGGAAACTGTGAGGAGAGAGGATATGTACACAGGAAATGCAGTGAAGATAGAAATGACAATATTTGGGCGACAGATGGGCTGTATGAAGTATTTGTGTGAGAGGAATCATGGGTGACATGGAGGCTACAAATCTGGGTGACTGGGATAATGGTAATGCCCTTGACAGAAAATGGAAGTTTGAAAGAGAGGAGGATTTGGGGTTAAAGATAATGAGCTCCATTTTGGACATGATGACTTTGATATTGAAGCAATCAGAATGATTCTGTGCCTTTTTAATCGATCCTATTTAGGATTAATTGATTTTGTCCTGTAACTAAGTCATGATTCTTTCTCTCTAAACTTAATTCAGAAATTTAGCTGGCCTGTAATGAGTTCAGTCTAGAAACTCAGTTAACCTGTTCATCACTCTTTCTATTCTTGTGTCAAGAAAATCTGTTACCCTTGAAAGGTGTAGGTGGACATCATGGAGTCCAGTCTAGTATCTTTACACCATCAAGCTATCCTTCAAAGACATTTGGTTTGCTTTCTCTGTTCTTGCAGATACAGTTGGACTCAAACAATGAACATTTCTTAGTCACAGGAGGGAAGGAGGGGGTCATTGCTAGCTCTCGTTCTCAATTTCCATCCAATTCTATTTTCTTCCTTCTATGATGCCAGCCTTCCTATTTTCTGTACTTCCCAAAACTATAAAAAATGTCGTTAACCCCATAACTGGGTCTTAACTTTGCTAGGGAAAGTGAGATCCTATTTAATGGTAAATTTAAACTTTACTAATAAGCTGATTATGCTTGGAACTTTATGTCTCAGTCTACCTTAGTTTGTTTTTTTTTAAACTGTTACAGCTTGGCAACCATGAAGAGATCTAGGGGAGACAAGGTGATCTTCAGGGCAGCCTCTGGGAGAAAATTCCCCTTTAAGAGCACTCTGGTAAGATTTTCCACCAAGGGACTTCTCCACTGAAAGCTACACCAAGATCAGACTCTCCCTGCTTCAGTCCCAGTCTTTCTGAGCTGAATGTTAGCCCCATACACTGCTGGGAAAGGTGAAACTTTACTTCTTTGTCTTGGTGTACTACTTATGTTTTTAAGTAGGACCATTTGACAGTACCTGACAATAGTAAACCTGGGAATCAGAATTAGGGATTAAGACACTTGGAGAAATTTTCTTTTCTTGTTGAAGGGCTCCTGGTTCCCAGCCAGGAGGGGTGCACACTACTGACACCCATTAGGAAATCTGCCCACTTCCATTCCAGGAAGCTGAAGGGGTAACAAAGAAACAGAGAAGCAACCTATTTCTTCATTTTTTTTTGCTTTTTGGAGGGGGAAGGCAGGGCAATTGTTGTTAAGTGACTTGCCCAAGGTCACATGGCTAGTAAGTGTTTAAGTGTCTGAGGCCAGATTTGAACTTAGGTCCTCCTGACTCCGGGGCCGGTGCTCTATTCACTGTGCCACCTAGCCACCCCAAAGCAACCTATTTTTAAAATGGACTGGTAAAGCTCTGTGTCATAAATAACTATCATTGGCAAGTGACAAGGTTGGCAGTCAAAAATAGCTATAGCTGGCGAGTGATTTTCAAACCAGTATAGTTCACAATCAGAAATTGGAAAATCAAAATTATTAGTCTAAAAGATATATAAGAATTTCAAAGGGTCCCAGAATTTGATCTTAAAAAGGGGACTTCTGGGGGCAGCTAGGTGGAGCAGTGAATAGAGCACAGGCCCTGTAGTCAGGAGGACCTGAGTTCAAATGTGGCCTCAGACACTTAACACTTACTAGCCATGTGACCTTGGGCAAGTCACTTAACCCCAATTGCCCTACAAAAAGCAAAAAAAAAAAAGGGGGGGGAGGACTTCTAACAAATTTTTTAATTGTTTTTTACATGCAACTGGGAAATAAGATATACAGGCACTGGGGTATAGAAATCCATCTTGCCCTACTAGAAAGTTAGGGGGGTGACGGGGTAGGATATAAGAGAGAACAGAATGAGGAAAGGGATATTCAGGTTTGCTATTTTAGGGTGGGGTCAGGGGAAAGACGGGGAGAAAAATTGTAACCCCAAATCTTGTGGAAATGAATGCTGAAAACTAAAATTTTATATAAAGTGGGGCTTCCATTTGTGTATACAGAATTTTTTTAGAGGAACTTTGTTAGCAAGTGCTTTTGCCTCTGTCTTTTCATATTATTTTCTTGAGACAGACTCTCTTTCTTCCTGACTTGGGCCAAGGAGAAACACAGATAAGAGACAGGGCTTTCTCCCCAATCTGTAGAAATTTATATCATAATAAACAAATCAGAGACTAAAATGTAAAGTCTCAACTGTGAATTCCAAATTATAATTTGAATGTTTTTATAAATGCTAAAATATTTTAGTGAGTTTTAACTCTGTAGAATTTATTTTAAAGAAAAATGAGAATAGAACTGTGAAAGCTACAAGGAAACAACACTTAGATCTTGTATTACTCTTTGCCTGGAAAGTGAAAATTGTAATTAATGTAGGGAAAAGGTAATTTCATGATTAGAGAAAAGGGAACTGAAGTTAGTTTGAAAGTATTATCAATGAAATTCCAAAGAAAAAAAATTAGGTTGCAGCTTACATTTTGAATATCTATGGCACTTAGGAACTGTCTATTATTAACTCTTTCTTGGTTCACAGAAAAGAGCAAAGTTTGTATAAAACAAGGAACAACTAAAATAAGTTTTATTAGAACATCTAATTAGATACTTGAGGATTTTACAAATTAAAGTACAAATAAAATTAGAAGAAAAAATTTTAACTGTTCTGTTTTGAAATTAGAAATTTTACAGTAAATTATATTAGACTCCTTGATTTGCATATGGGTAATAATTGGAATAGATTTCGAACAGTTTGTCAAGAAGAGAATAAGACTCCTACCAATTTTAAGAATAGATTATGGAGAAGTTCGAGTTTGGATTTGGGGCTAGATCTACTCAAACCACATGACGCAGAAATTATTGACGCTGCTTTTGCCAATCAATCCCTCCCAAGAATTAAATGTGAATCAACATCTCCACCTTGCTCCACAGGGGAGTTATACCCCTAAGACATCTCCCTCCCCTACTATATATCACAAAACCACAGGTTTGAGAAGGGGAAGTCAGTTTGGGCTAAATTTCAAAGTCAGTTTACATTTTGGATTTTAAGAACTGTCTTGCTTCTTGCCCATGAAAAGAGATTATTTAAGGGAAAAACTTGAATGTAAGTAAAATTCAATTTTGGAAAAAAAAATGTTTTGCGTTCTTCTGTGAAGAACACAATAGTACTTAATTGTTTGGGCAAATTAGAAATCACAAAAAGGCATTTGAATAAACCTAGTGTTTATAAGCTCTTTAGAACCCCAAAGGCATAGTACTAGAATTGACCAAAGTTGTATAGAAAAAATAAATTTTGTTGGAGAAATTTAGTGGAATGAAGATGAATTTTGCCAACAGTCTGGGATATGAAAGAGAAGAAGCAGATAAAAATATAAAAGGAGAACAAGAAAAGTCCTGTTTTAAAGGGCTTTAATATACATACAGGGTAGAGAGAAAATCTGAGCAAGTAGAACTTAAAAGCAAAAGGGATTTGGAGTTTTGTGAGGAGAGATTTGAGGGAGGTTTTTATCTCTTGAGATAAGGATATAAGAAATGTTGGGTTGGGGCGGCTAGGTGGCGCAGTGAGTAAGAGCAACGGCCTGGGAGTTGGGATAACCCGAGATCAAATCCGGCCTCAGAAAATGAGCACCCACACACAAATCATGACTGGCCGTGTAACCTTGAGCAAGTTACTTAACCCCAATTGCTTTAAAAAAAATGTTAGGTGGTTATTCTTTATGATATGCAAACTATAATAATATATTTGTATTACAGAATTATTTGAAGACAGTATACTAAAGTTCTGTCCTTGAAGGACCATTAGAAGAGTATGTTTTTGTTATATGAAATCTTCATGGACCCAAAAGAAGGGGATGAGAACAAGAGATTGCCACTTTAAATCTTTGGAAGTAAACTGAGAGTAGTGAGCCCTATAATGTGAAGTACTAGGAGTATGTGGCCTTTGGAAATTTTGACATTTTGATTTTTGTGATTGTAAATTCAGATTTGAAGTGGTAAAGGTTTGTCCTGATATTAAATCATAATGAGGTTTGGCATTAAGGCAAAATGCTGAAAGAGCACAGATCGAGGAAAATATGAGTTAAAAAAATCCAGTCTCTATAAATTCATTGGCTGTGTGATTTTAGGCAAGTAACCTCATCTCTGCTTACCACAGTTTACTCATCTATAAAGGGGATAAAAATAGCACTCACCTCCCAAGGTTATTGTGAGAATCACATGACTGTAAAATTCTTAACACAAAACCTGGCATGTGGCAAGCACTATATAAATGTTAGTTATTATTATTTCTTTAATTGAATGCTGCACTGGGTTTTAGACATGATTACAATAAAATCCTAAAGGGGTTAAGGTGAATGATTTTCTACATAAAATAACTAGGAAATATATTTTATTTATTTGACGTGACATCTGAGTAGTAATAAGTTTTTTTTCATGTTTTGAATTCATGGTATTGTGAATGTTATTATTGTGTTTCTAAATTTTCTTTTATTATAAATTCTGGGAAACCATTATATAAGAAATGCTGTCAGGAGGATGATAAAATTCCATCATTGAAGAATTTAACTCCTTTTGAATATTGTGAAATTGTTAATTAGGTTATTAGAAGTTATTGTCAAAATGTTAAAACCTTATCAAGTATTTAATAGAGTGTGTTTTAAATGGAAAGAATAATAAATACTCTATTGGAAAAAAGAAAAGGATGTTGAGGGATTTTTTTGGCAGGCATGATAACCATTTACTGTTAACTAACTTAATGCATGAGAATAATAATATCAATGGTATCCAGTTCTATGTTTAGTGAAAACTTTGCTTTTTGAGGTGAGATTTGGTGGGATTGTAATCTGATATTATTCTGAGTGCTGAATTCAAACAGAATTGTCTACGAGATCATTAAGTCAGTAATCCACTATTCAAGGGAAATGCTACTAGCAGCTCAAGGTAGTCTAGCTTGAGAACTACTATAGTTGGATTCTGTGCCTGGGAAAGGTTGAGGGGATGACTTTGGCATAGACTATGGTAGGACCCTCTTGACTAAGTTTCTCCATTGTGCTAATTCCTTTCCAACAGAAATGTTTCCCACCTGGTTAATACTGAGCCTAGCAATTATACCCTGTAAATGAGGTGGAACTTTATCCAAATAGTATACATGTCTTACTAGAAGTCCAACAGAACTAAGGATGCTTTATCCTATTATACCTATGTTGAGTCATTCTGTGCCCTTATGCTTGGGCCTGGAGGACCAGTCTTCATGCTGTTCTAACCAAGTCCCTGCTTCTTTCTCTCATAGCAAATCTCTTTAACCGGGGCAGGTAAAGCTATGGTTTTTTAAAAATATAATTAAAATTTGTTGTTGAAATACTCCAGCACCTCTGCATTGCTGTAATAGGATGCAAAGTCCTTGAAGTATCTCAGAATGACATGGTAATAATTAGACAAAGATGAAGAAGTTTGTGGAACAAAGATAGAAATCTATTAATCAGTAAATTTAAAATTAGAAAACTCGTGTGTAGAACATGTCCTGAAATGCAGGTAATTGTAGACAGCTTGACTGCAATTGGAATACAATCTGAGATTAAGTACTTATTAAATTAACACGTCCCATCCCAAATCTTTTGTTGTCTGTTACAATTAAAGTTAAGTAAACACCTTTTGTGCAAGTCCATATGTGTGGGCAACAAACCTAGAGATAAAAGTCACCTACATGCAAAGAGTGTTTATAGCTATGTGTTCATCTTTAGGATTAAAGTATTTCATCTTCCTAAGGGAGAATTAGCTGGAGTAGAATTTGAGAAAGCAACAAGATCACATGATTATGTATATAAAATGTAAATTATTCTAATAGGATATTAGGCCTTGAGCATGTTCTAATAACTGGGTTCAGGACTTTATATATAAAACTGCATTGTTCACCCTCTGCACAAACCAAGCATTTTTTTGGTTGTTTTTTTTAAACATTTAATTTTAAAAGTTTTCAGAGTTCTGCTTTCTGTAGTACTTTTAAAAATTTTGTTTTTTATTTCTCAGTTGTTATTTTAATTTCTTAACTATAACAACATAAGAATTAGCTAACTTACATCACAAGGCTGTTATAAGTAACAAAACTGAAGTTTTTCTCTCTGCTTCATGAAGCTTAAATATAAAATAATGAATGAAATAGATGAAAACCAATCTCGAATAGTTAAATGATAATGAGGTCAATGCCAATTTAGAAAATTACTCTTAACTTTATTTTATACATCTACTTTGATCAATATTAAATCTTTAACCAGAAGAGCTCATGTTACAAGATCCTCAGATTCTTTTCAAGATTCCTTTGCCCTTTTGTTGGTAGTGTATATATCTGGTACAGGGTTTATTTAGATAAAGGTAAGAACAACAAGGGTTATATAAAATCTTAAATCCTCTGAAGTTTCAAGTGAACTAAGGATTGCCAATTTGATGTTCTTCTTATAGCTCTGTTGTTAATGGGATTGTAACCATAAGGTCTAAGTTGGTTTTTTACCACATGAACTAGTTATTGAAAAAGCAAAATTTACAAGGTTGTACTAAATTGTATTAAGTCTTGTTACTAGTAGATTTTAACAGAACTGCCTAGGAATCTCTGCAGGTGACTTGGAATCACAGAAGCAAATCTACACAAGAGGAGCCTCCTTCAGAGATGTCCTAAGAATGAGGTCTACTCCAGAATGCCCAAGAGAATTTCCATGTTTACAGAGACAAGATACCTGACTATGTGTGACATCTGGGATCCAAGACAAAGTATGCTGATTAAATGGACCTTGAGAGAGACTTGATGTTAGTTAATATTGATGATCATTATTGTATTACTTTGGATTTTTGTTACACGGTATTTATATGTGCTAAGTTTTTTTTTAAACAAATACTTTATTAACTTCTGTTTTACATCATTCATTTCCGCCAGATTTTGAGTTACAATCATTTCCCCCCCATTATTCCCCTACCCAACCTCCTAGAATAGCAGTCCCACAAGATATCACTTCCTCCAATCTGCTCTCTCCCATACCTTCTCTCATACCCCCATCGACTTTTCCATTAGAGGAAGGTGAGTCTTTGCATCCCAATGCCTGCACATCTTATCTCCCTATTACAAGCAAAAGAGTTTTCTTGATTACCTTTATGACATGTTAATCTTCCCTCTAAAATTAGTCCATGGTTTTAGATGGTCTTACTATGGCTTGTACTAAGACTAATCAATCTTGATTTTACATTAACCAGCCATTAGAAATTGTGACAAGCCTATGTAAGATCCAACAAGTTATAGCAGAAAAGAAGCTACCTTTCTCAGGTGGCATCTAGTGGTATCCCTCCTCTTATTTCACTTGGCTGCAGGGAAACAGCCTATTAGCCAGCCTTGGTAAATGGGAACTTATTACTCTTTGCCTTATAATCTTTCTTCGACTCTCCATTAATTGCTGTGTTAAGCCCATCCTGAAGTTGCACCAAAAAAACAAAAAACAAAAAACAACAAACCCTCAACCTGATGTCAATATGTACTCATGTAATCATGACTATGTTAAAAATCTTCTAGAGTTACCCCATATTTAAGTGATCTAAGAGAAACATACAAGGAAATCTGTTACCCTTGAAGGGTGTAGGTGGACACCATGGAGTCTGGTGTAGTATCTTTACACCACCAAGTTATCTTCCAAGGATGTCTGATTTGTTACCTAAAGATGTCCATTTTGTTTTCTGTCCTTGCAGATGCAAGTAGACTCAATGAACATTTCTTAGTCATAGGAGGGAAGGAGGGGGTCATTGCTAGCTCTCATTCCCAATTTCCATCCAATCTTATTTTCTTCCTTCTATGATGCCAGCCTTCCTATTTTCTGTATTCCCCAAAACTATAAAAAGGGCTGTTAACCTCATAACTGGGTCCTAGCTTTGCTAAAGAAGTTGAGATCCTTTTTACTGATAAATTTATACTTTACAAATAAAGTGATGATGCTTAGAACTTTGCAACTCAGTCTACCTTAATTTTTTTAACTAGTACAATATGCCTATTGGACACCAAGTTTAAGTTCTCCAAAGGCAGTTGGAGATGGGAGAGCTAATGTAGCACAAAGGTTTTAACCAGGGGTCCATGTGGATAAATTTCAGAGGGTCTATGGACTCAAATGGGGAAAAAATTATTTTCAGTGAATTCTAATGGAAATTTAGCATTTCCTTACATTAATTGTTAATAAAACACTGTATTCTGAGAAGGGATTCATAGACTTCTCCAGATTGCCAAAGGAGTCAATAAGACAAAAAAAAATCTCAAGAACCCCTGGTATAGAGGAAGAAGAGAAGAGGAAATAGGACAGAACCTTAGAGTATACTCACAGTAAGTGGTTATGACTAGGATGAAGATCCAGTAAAGGAGATCAGGAGTAGTGTTGACAGCAGGCTTGATCCTGTCCCTCTGTTCATTCAGGTTCAATGACAGGACAAAATGATTTATTTGTAAGCCACTGAACAGTGAAGAGGAAAAAAGGTTTACTTAGCCCTAACATAGCAAGATTATGCAACAAGGATACAACAGCACTGAGCTTCTAGACATAGCCCCTTTTGTCTTCAAATGGAAACACATCTGCTCAATATTAATTTAATAAACATTTATTAAACACCCACTGTGTTCCAGGCACAGCTAAGTTCTGGGAACACAAAAAGAAGCAAAAGACAGTCCCTGCCCTTAACAAACTTATAATCTAATGAAGGAGACAAAATGCAAACAAATATATGCAAAGCAAGCTATATACAGGATAAATTAGAAATAATTAAGAAAGAAAACACTGGAATTAAGAGGTGTTAGGGAAGGGTTCCTGAAGAATATGGGATTTTAGTTAGTACTTAAAGGAAGCCAGGGAGGTCAGTAGTTAGAATGGAGGAGGGAGAGCATCCCAGGCATGGGGGACAGTCATAGAAAATGCCTAAGCCAAGAGCATCTTGTTCATGGAACAGCCAGGAGGCTAGTGTCACTGGATAAAAAGCACATGTTGGAGAATAAGGTGTAAAGAAGACTAGAAAGGTAGTGGGGGTTAGAGTATAATGACTTTTAAGGTTTTGAGACATACACCAAGTCAGAGCAGCTCCAAATCCACATGGATGGGGCTTTTCATGCCCCCCGAATGGCCAGGAAGTTGTTTCAAGGAAGGTAAGAACCAATGTGGTCCAAGCAACGGCTTTGTCATATTTGAGGGAAAAATAATCCCTGCTGCAAAAGAAGGGGGGGGAACCCTAGTAGATGCTGATCCTATCACATACCACCCTCATGGTAGCAAGGGTCCTGAGGATCTTCTTGAGTAGTGGTGTCAAACTCAGAGTAGAAACAGAGGCTGCTTATCTGTATATAAGGATCCCTGTAGGCCACTATTGATCTAGTTTTTAAATGTAATATTATCGTATTTTTATTAATTCTGTTAAAAAATTTCCCAATTACACATCCAAATTCAATATCCAAAAACAGCCCATTCTTATCAGGTAAGTCTTCCTGTAGACTGAATCCCAGAAACCACTGGACCAGAGAGCCCCTCCCCTTACTAATATGGCACTGATGATTTGTCAAAGACATGGCTTCTGGAAAGTTGGACACATGACCTGGGTAGTGAGATGCATGATGATGTAGCTACTGATTAAGAGGAGTAAACTTCTTGATCCGAGATGGAAGAATACCATTTTGTTAGTTGGGGAAAAGTTGAGAGCACAAAGAGCACAGAACAGCACAGCTGAGAAGAACTAGCTGCTTGTCCGTAGTTAGGGGGATCATGTGGTCTTGTGCCCAGCACAATAAGGCCCACCCCAACATCCATATCTGCAAAATCCTCAACCTTTGTGGCTCTTGGAACAGCTTCAACCCCGTTGTTTAGCATGCAACGTCTTTGATGAGTACTGACATTGTTATACACTACTACACTGAAGGCACAATGTTGACTGGGCCAAATGAAGCCATGCTGGCACATGAGTAATGATGGGTACAATAAACAAAATGCAGAGGGAGACAGCAACAAAATTCTCTCATTGGTGCTGACTCCAGAGGGAAGAACCTTTGATTGCTTAGGCCCCAGAACACTTGGCCAGTCCCATGGTCGCTGACCCGGAATTAGGAACAAAGATTTTCTCTGCCCCAGTTCTTAAGATTCTTTCATATGGCAACCATGCAGTCTGGAGCTCGGTAATGTGGAAGGACTTAGCAGGCATCCCATTCCTTCTATCAGTAATGTCAAACTCAAATAGAAAGAGGGGCACTAAACCATAGATAAGGATCCTTGCAGGCTGCATTAGGGTAGTTTTAAAATGTAATATTAACTGTTTTATTCTATCTTTACTTTCTAATCACATTTTAATCTGATTTGGGCAGCTTTCAGGAGTGTTGGGGGCCACATGCACTCCTGTGCATTCCATGTTTGACACCTCTATGCTAGATAATCCTCTGCTACCAGATGAGTGCCTGCTGAAGCCCAGCGGCATATGCCAGGCTTACAGTGGAGCCATTGGTAAACTAGGCAAAACG
This sequence comes from Gymnobelideus leadbeateri, assembly GCA_011680675.1. Taxonomy (NCBI): domain Eukaryota; kingdom Metazoa; phylum Chordata; class Mammalia; order Diprotodontia; family Petauridae; genus Gymnobelideus; species Gymnobelideus leadbeateri. Next base: position 218,843 of record WOXC01007415.1, read on the forward strand.
GCATTCCTCAAGTGCTAGATCTTTATGGGTGGGGGTCCTTTTAGGCTAGCAGATTAAGGCAGGGATCCAGGATGTAGACTGGAACGCTCAGTCTCTGGCATAGTCACCACCTGTTTATTGGAAAGCATAGGAAAGCATGATGTTGAACATACTATTTCTATTTGGCAAATAAACCTCTGGAGTACTGTCCTTCTCACGAGAGGGACATCTTGAATCACCCAACCCATAATAGTCAATTATGGACAAAGGGTAATTGTACAATCCTATGTCATCTACTCAGCAGCAACTGTGGCCCAATAACAGGTGAGCAATTGCTATTCAACAGCAGTGCAGTGTGAGGCTGCTTTAGGGAGCTTGCAGTGACCAAAGCCTAATAGTCACTTGTTCTGACCATCCCTTAGAGCTTGCCAGAGGCTGCACTTGACCTAGTGTCTATGGACAGAGACCTCCAGAAACATAAGCTTTGCAGGATCATAAGGACCTAAGGGAAGAGTCTGATAGATAGCCTGCTTCATATCTTCTATGGATACAGCCTGTTCTGAGCCTCACATGAAAGAAGCAGACTTGTGGATGACTAGGTAAATAGGGCCATCAGGATACCCAGGCAGAAAATGTAGGCTCCTGAAAACCTCAGGAGTCCACTAAGTCTCTGTACTTACCTTCTTAAATCATGGGGAGGTTATTCCAGAAAACCCAGAATCCTCCGAGTTTTCCCCACCCACTATATTCCCTGAAACTTAACTGAGCAGGCTGGACCCTGCGTTTTACTACCTCTTGTCCTTCATATGGACTACCACTTAATCTAGGGTTTCTGCCCACCATGACTTCATCTAGCGCTGTCAACATTATGTCATCAATGTAGTGGTATATAACCATGCCCTAGGGAAGAGAAGCCTCTCTGCTTACCACACTATGGCACTCTGAGGGGAGAGTTCAGGTTGCCCTGAAGGACAGTGAAAGTATACTGGACCCCTTCCTGCTCCTGACTAGTCTCAGTCATAGGAATAGAGAAAAAAGCATCGGTGATGTCAGTATTCCCAAAACACTCCTTAGCTACCTGGTCTATGACACTAATGAGGTCCAGAACAGCTATAGTGATGGACAGGATGAATTTGTTCAGCTTCCTATCCATCTACCAGGTGCCATCTGCCTTCCTCGTGGGCAATACAGGGTTGTTGTAAGGGAATCTGATATAACAAAGTTCTCTAATTTCCTTCCTCTTCGTTGCTGGAAAAGAAATGTCTTCCTCTGCCTCTTTCCATCCCAGGGAGTCAATACTGTTTGGGTAACTCTAAGGGGTTCCATATGGCCCTACCCAAATATAGAACAGATAAAGTTCCTGCATAGAATTTCTCATGCTACTTGTCCAGTCCCTTGATGATAAAGACCTACTCGCCCTCTGCTCTCTCAGTAGAGGAAATCACCCTCTCTCCAGAAGCAGTAAGATGTTTGGGCCTTAAAAACAAAAACCGTCAGTGGAGTTAAGTCTCTTTTTAATTTCTTCTCTCATTCTCCTGATTTTAGTGAGATACAACAAAATTCTGTATTGGAAACCATACAGCAGATTCCAGTCGGTGGTCTGTAAGTCATCAACACCGCCTAGAAAATCACTTTCATTTACTTGGCCATCAGCTGCATTCACTGCCCCCTCAGCCATCACTGCATATTGCTTAAAAGCGGAGAGCTCAACCAGTGCTAAGAGGCTAGCCAGGTATGCTATGTAATCAGTAGGGAACCAGGTCTTGATGACTGCCAAAGATAAAGTTGTGAGAAAAGGTTGCAGATGAAATCAAGTTTGTTAACTACAGAGAAAGCATTCCAGAAAGAACACTGATAGAGGAGGCATGGCTACAAGTCTCCTGCAGCTCTGATATTCCATCGTTCTACAATGCCTAGAGGCTGTTTGGTAGAGAGGAAGGAGGACTGGAGGAGTCAAGAGAACTGGGTTCTGCTGCTAACTAACAACATGTACCTCAGAGGATTGTTGTGAGGATCAAATGAGATACTATAACACAATAAACATTTATTAAACACATATTTTTGTATTTCCCAAGTACTCTAAGCACTGAAGATACAGAACCTGCCCTCAAGAAGTTTATAATCTAATATGGGAAGATACCACACAAAAGCTGAAAAGGGTGGTGGGGTACTGGAACAGGGGAGGAAAGGGACTTGGCACAGAGGCATAATGGTGGAGGTGCTGAATCTACGAAGTACAGCTTGTGGGAAATAAAGAGTTGACTAGGCTTCTACACCTCTTCATATGAAGACTTTTGGAGGAGTTTCTGTTCCTCCCTCAAGTACTCCAATCAGAGGGGCAGAGACTATAGAAGATAGCAATCATGTATGAGTACAAAAGCTGATGTAAACTCCCTGATGGTGAATTTCCTGGTGATAACATATGTTAAAATTTTTTTTTTCCTGAAAACCTTAAGGCACATACAAATACAACCTATTGTTATTATTATTAAAGGCCAGCAGGTCTGTGGAGATTGATAGTTAGCCTGGGTCATCGACAGATTCCAGGAACGCTGGAACTGCCCGGCCTATGTGGCTGATGATCAAGCTTACATGGGAAGCTTATGGAAAGATGGAAGAGATGGTTACTGGTTTAGCCAAGCTATGTCTGATGCTGGAGTATACAGTATGTAATGTGTGGATTATAAACAATACTTGTTAGCTGTCTTTGTCATGTGTTTTTATGTAATGTGTGGTTGCTGTTATATGATCTTTCATTGATATATGTACCTGATACATGTGCTAGGATGAAATATAATGTACTGCTACTGCTATTTGGGTCTAGAGTTCTGAGGGACTAGCCTAAGGTTCTCCCGACATTGGACCCTCCAGGACTAGACCTCTAAAGACCATGAATTCCTTCCACTCTTTTTTTTTTTTTTTTTTTTTGCTTTTTGGAGGGGGGAAGGTAGGGCAGTTGGGGTTAAGTGACTTGCCCAAGGTCACATGGTTAGTTTTGTTTTAAGTGTCTGAGGCCAGATTTGAATTCAGGTCCTCCTGACTCCAGGGCTGGTGCTCTATTCACTGCACCACCTAGCCACCTCCCCCCTACTCTTCAACCCAAGGAAAATTTATCTTCTCAGCTGTGGAACTGTCCAGTGGCTGTGCTGAAATGAATGGTGAGTACAAATGTAACCTAACCCACCATATCTAATCTAGCAGGCCCCAGGCCATGCTTCATATCCCATTCAGCCATCCACCCTGGGACTCTTGCCATCCTCCCTACCATGTGCATAGCATTCATTCTCCCCTTGCTCTGGGAACAGTAATCTAATGCTAGCCACCATAGGAAGCAGGCCTCCCAGATCCCACATACATACTTTAGCAAAACACCGAAGTCCCTACCAAGCCAAATAATAATCAAGCAATCCAATGAGAAACTATAAGTGGCACCTTCCACTCCAGGACTGCACAAAGTCATCCAGTAGCCAATGGGACATAGAATAAGACCCTCTCCTACAAACTCCTAGCTCAGTCCACAATGGTACCTCACAGCAGTGTGTACCCACACTGAACCAGATACATGTGGTCTGCAAGATTTGGAGGCAGCAGGAGCAGGAGGATGCACTGAAGAAACTCCAAAGTGGTCAGAAAGCTCCAGAATGGGAGCCCCGGGGAGTGGCAGTGGGCAGACACTAGTGGAAGGCACAAAGGTAGTGCTCTAGAGCTCAAAGTGGAATGGGCCCAAGGTCTCTAACACTCTGTTCTAGGAACCAGAGAGAGCCCTGAAGAACCTCAAAGATCCAAAGAAGGGTTGAACCCTAGGAGGTAGAGGTTAGCTTGCCAAGCAGGGCTGACCAAAAAGTGCAGGAGGAGACAGAGCTTGGGTCTGGCAACAAAGCCCTGATTTAGGACCTAAAGCTGGAGAGGAACACATTCAAGAAACTCCAGGAGCCGAGATGGTGGATAGAAGCAGGAAATTCCATGAGCTCCCCTAAAAACCACCTCAAATACCTATAACATATGACTCTAAACAAATTTTAGAGCTACAGAAACCACAAAGTGACAGAGAGAAAAAAATCTCCTGCTGAAGGCAGCCCAGTAGGGGAGAAAATATTATAAGCAGCCAGAAAGAACAATTTTCCTATTGTGGAAACACAATCAGGATAACACAAGATCTAGCAGCTTCTACATTAAGGGATCGAAGGGCTTGGAATATGATACTCCATTGGTCAAACCAGCTAGGATTAAAACCAAAAATCACCTACCCAGCAAAATTGAGTATGTTTCAGGGGAAAATAAGGTCATTCAATGAAACAGAGGACTTTCATGCATTCTTGATGAAAAAACCAAAGTTGAATAGAAAATCTGACTTTCAAATCCAAGAAGAAAGAGAAGCATGAGAAGGTAAACAGGAAAAAGAAATCATAAGGAACTTATTAAAGTTGAACTATTTACATCCCTACATGGAAAAACGATCATTGTAACTCATGAGAGTTTTCTCAGTATGAGGATAGCTGAAGGGAATACACACACACACACACACACACACACACACACACACATATATGTATACATATATATGTTTATATAGGATGGCATATATGCATATAAATACATATGTGAGTGTGTGTATATATGTGTACATGTATACATAGACATAGGGCACAGGATTAATTGAATAGGAAGGGATGATATCTAAAAAATAAAATTAAGAGGTGAAAAAGGAATATTCGAGGAGATAGGGAGAGACAGAATGGGGTAAATTATCTCATATAAAAGCGGCAAGAGAAAACTGTTACAATGGAGGGGAAGAACAGGAAGCCAAAAGGGAATGGGTCAACCTTACTCTCATTGAATTTGGCTTAAGGAGGGAATACCATACACACTCAATTGGGTATCTTACCCTACTCCAAAGTAGGGGGGAAGGGGATAAGAGGGGGAATGATAGAAGGGAGGGCAGACTGGGGGGAGAGGGTATTTAGAAGCACACACTTTTGAAAAGGGGCAGGGTCAAAGTAGAAAATAGAACAAGTGCATGGAGGGATAGGAAGAAGGGTAATATAGTCAGTCTTTTACAATATATCTACTATGGAAATGTTTTGCATAACTACACATGTACAACCTATATTAAATTGCTTATCTTCCCAGTAGGGCTGGGTGACAAGGGAAGAAGGGAAAGAATCTGGAAATCAAAGTTTTAAAATCAAATGTTAAAAAAAAATATATATATATATTAGTATTATTGTTTTTACATGCAACTGGGAAATAAGATATACAGGCACTGGGGTATAGAAATATATCTTGCCCTACTAGAAAGTCAGAGGGGGAATGGGGGAGGACAGAAGAGAGAGTAGATTGGGGGAAGAGGTATTCAGTAGGATTGCTATTTTGGGTGGTGAGTAGGGGAAAGAGAGGGAGAAAATCTGTAACTCAAAACCATGTGGAAATGAATGTGGAAAACTAAACAAAAAAAGACAAAAAAAGAAAACATCACACCCTTTATCAAGAATCATTGCAAATCTAACTCCATGACAACTGTAAGCAGAGACTCAAAGGACAAAACAAGTAGTCCAACAAGGACTATGTGAATACTTAGAAAAATGATGCAAAAAAATAAAACTTAAAACAAAGGGTTAGGAGTAAAGAACTCATAGAATAAGTGAAGAAAAGTAAACTTTACCCAAGAAATGGAATCCCTGAAAATCAAAACAGACCAAAGAGAAACCAATGACTCTAAAAGACATCAAGAAATAGTAGAACAAAATCAAAAGATTTTAAAAAGCCATAAGAAATGTTAAGATATCTAATATCAAAAATAACTGACCTGGAAAAATAGGTCAAGGAGAGGGAATTTAAGAAACCTTGGATTCCCTCAAAGCCATGTTAGAAAAAAATAAAGCATAGAAACTATATTTCAAGATATCATCAACGAAAACTGTCCAGATCTATTAGAATCAGAAGGCAAAGTAATTGAAAGAATCCACTGATCACTTCCTGAAAGGAACTCCAAGAGGAAAAGTACCAAAAATGCCCTAGTCAAAATTTAAAGCTCTCAGATGAATTTTTTAAAAATACCACAGGCATCCTGAGAGAGGCAGTTTAAGAACCAAAGAACTACATCGAGGGTCATACAAGACCTGGCAGCTTCTATGAAAAAGCAGCGATCTTGGAATATAATATTCAAAAAGGTAAAAGAGGTAAACTTAGAGTCAAAAATAACTTACCATGTAGAGCTGAGTATAATCTATGGTGGAGTAAAATGGATCTTTTAATGGAAGAGAGTTAAATAATAAAAACAGGGGTCTGGGAGTCAGGCTGGTTCTGTTCCAAGGGTTTAAGAAGGGAAATTAAGAAGGGAAAATAGGAGGGAAATATTAGTGTAGATAGGAGGAATAAAGGGGTTGAACTTGTTAATTCTCATTATCAGAGAGAGGGAGAAGAAAATATAAATATGGTGGAAGGGGTAAAGGGAAGAAATAGGTATCAGCTGAACTTCAGTTATTTGAAATGGGCACAAAAGGGTTTAATACATGTACATACAGAGTTCAGTGTAAAAAAAATACATCAAATTCAACAAGGGAATAACCCAGGCAAAAAGAAAGGGGAATTAGGAGGGAGAATGATAAAGGGAAGAAATAGTCACAAAGAAAATAAACTTCTTTATCCTGAAGGATTAAAAAGGGAGGAAGAAGAAAGCAAAACAAAGAATCTAAGGGAGGTGGTACAAAAATGTAGTATATGAATTAATAAGAAGTGACAATAGAGACTATTTCCAAGAAACTTTGGAAGTATGAATGGATGCAGAGTGAAGTAACACAATGTATATACAAGGACAGCAATGCTATCAAGAAAAACCACTTTGGAAGACTTAAGAATGCTGACCAATGCAATGGCCAGTCCCACACCTGCAGAAGATCTGTGGAGAAGCAAGATATCCACCTTAGGCAGAGAAGTGGTGGACACAAGGTACAGAAGGAAGTTTACGTTTCCAGACACGGACACTGTATGGATTTGTGTTGCTCAGCAATGCTTATTAGGTAGAGGAATTTTTGCCCTTTGTTAGTCCTGGTTAAGAGAGGGAGGGCAGCAATACAATGCCATGAAAGAAAGCAAGAGACAAAGACAGGGAAGAGAGAAAGGGAGAGGTGAGGGAGAAAAAGGGAGACAGAGAGAGAAGGGGAAAAAGGGAGAAGAGACAGAGGGAGAGGAAGAGAGAGCATGCCATTGCACTTTTTTTAAACGCACAGAGAACAGGAGAAAGAACAGAAGGAAGTACAGTCAAGCAGGACAGTTTTTTAAGTGGTGGGTAGAATTATGTACTTATTAAAAATGCAAGCTGTATGAAATGGAAACATACAGCTTCACACAGAATTCTTTCTTTGTATATTGCTATGTGCATAAAGATTCTTTTTCTAGTGTTTCAGGAGCAGAATTTTAAATTAAAAAATGTAGAGTTGACCAGACCATGGGGCCCCACCACCATGAACCCAAGACTACCATTCCCTTCCCCAGCCACTATTTTTCCTCCAAGTGGTAGCATTCCTCTGAACTTCCTCATCACGCTCCAGGAACATCTTCCTCCTGCAACATTGGATCAGTCTTGCTACTCACACTCTGTCCTTGGAACACCTCTGAAGCTCTCAAAACCTTCATTGAAGGAGGGTGCCCAGGTCATGCATTTCTTCATTTCCCATCCAGTCGCACTCCTCTGGAATGTCATCATCATGCTCCCGCCAGGTACCTTCCCCATTTCTCTCCACAATCCTCCCCTTTACCAACTTCCTTTGTGTGTTGTCTTTCCTCATTAAATTGTAAATTCTTTGAGGGCAGGAATTGTTTCTTATGTATTTGTATTCCCGGCAATCTGTATAGGGCCTGGTACATGTATACTAAATACTTAATAAATATTAACTATTTCCCTATGTGTTGGCTCCGCATATTAGAACATAAACTTCTTGAAGGCATACACTGAGGGCCTTAATTTTTGTTTATCTCCTGCACATAGCACAGAGTCTGGAATGCAGTTAGTGCTTAATAAAAGCTTTTCCATTCATTCATTAATAAGGCACATTCATTCAATGACCTTATCTCCTAGATCATAAAGTGTACCTTGAATATCAGCCTTCCACATGGCTCAAGGTGTATCACTGCACACCTATGTTCTAAAGAATCAACACCCAGTCTTTCTTTGGGCTTAAATTACAGTCATGTCTACACGATGATAAAACAGATAGCCATACTTAAACATGCTACCATACTGTAACTATTTGAAAGCAACTGGCTTAGCTTATTAAAACAAAAAGAAAAGAAAAACATCAAAAAACTATACTGTCCAATCACAGATTATCAAGCCTCAAAGCATCAAGGCATCTCAAATGAGAAAAATGGACAGAGACCTAGAGCAGAGCACCTGGGGTAATGCTAGCTTTCATTCAGGTCTCTCCCCTCCCAAAAGAAGCTGTTGGGGGTTCAAGATATTCTAAGGCCCTATAGTTACTCAAAAATTATACCTATGAAACCTCCATTTTTATTTTCATCTTTATTAGTGAGACAAAAGACACAAATAGTTTTGAAGAAAAAGCATTTAATGCAATAAAATTTATTGAAAGCAGAAACATCAGAACATTTCGCCGTCAATCTGGGTTTCTGTCCTGGAAAGACATATATACTGAATGCAAAGTAAGTATGCCTAGAAAACAAGGGGGCATACAAAAATGGAACACATATGGCCAGAGTACACGTGTGAAGAAACCCAAGATAAAACAGAAATATGAATAAAACATGTGCACAAAGGGGCAGCTACAATCATGTGAAGGCAGAACACCTAGGGGCACTCCCTATAGAGACATCACTTATAGGAATTAGCACATGGAGTAAGGCCCCCCGGACACAACTACATCTGCAGTAATACTAGGGGTAGATACTGCAAGGGGAGGAGCATGCACATTGAGAACATCAGGTAAAAGCTCCCCTCCAGCAAAAGTGATTTAAAGTGCCTCTCTTGGAGGCACTTGTAGAGGGGCTACTGAAGGAACAGGCATGTATGGAACAGCATCATTCTGAATGGGCAGTGCATAAGGAGCTCCAACTTGGACTCCGGCATAGACAGGCTGGATGGGTGGTGGGACACACACCGGAGCAGGCAGCACATAGGGCTGGGCTCCCACACGGCAATCATAAAGAGGCACACGCATGGCCATGCGATATGCAGGACGAACCTCACGTATGGGAGCAATCAGGGGGGAAAACCTACGTGGCCGGAAAGCAAATAAAGCAAGACCCCTGCGTCGTGAAAGGGTACCCACTGGGCCAGCTATCATGCGGACAGGGATCTCCCTAACAGGAACAGCGGTGGAGGGGTACGCATATTGCAAGGCAGCACATGGAGTAGGGCACACACTTGAGATGACTTCAGGCCCTGGTATACACAGCTGGAAGGTCTCAGACAGAAGCAAACGGGGAGGAGGAAAGGTGGTCACACAGCATACAGTGGGTGGCACCCACACGGGCACCATAGGAGGTGGGGGAGCCACCTGGACTGGCACCAAAGGGACAGGATTCGAAGGGCACACATGCCCAGAAGACATTTGGAAGGGCATAGCTGTTGCCACACAAAGGTGGAAAAGCAACGTATACCTCACACCCTGCAAGCCTGTCAATGTTTTCAGGCGTCTGTAATTGCTCCAGTGTCTGCTCCTCTGGTCCTGAAAAGCATAAAATCCTTGCTGGGCTTGGTGCTCCGCTGATACCACGTAGTTCTTACGCAGGGCTCTGCTGGGTATGAAGGAGGGCACAGAGTTTCTCCCTGCTCCCACTTTCCAGGCCTCAGCCAGACCCCTTAGCTGAAGTATTATGTCACCCCCAGGAGTGGGCTCTGCCATTAGTGTCTCTGAGCCCAGAAACCAGGAGGTTTTCAGTCAAGGCCCTTCTAAACCCAGGCATCAGACTAAGAAGAAATCCTTAGTTGTTTTCTCTCCACCAGGAAAGAAAGCAATCCCTTCCCTCAGTCTTGGTTACATGGGGCTTTGAGAATCTTTGCCTTCAGGGGTCAACCTCTCTGAGAGCACAGACTAAGCAGCCAGTTGGAGGCCACAGGTTTTATGAGTCTGTTTGTGAACCTAGGCCAAGAACAATGTCTCTGTCACAAGCACCTATCTGACTTAGGGTCTGCTTTTCAGTCAACTGTGGACTGGCATCCTGAAGACCTTCCCCCCATCCCAATAGTCCTTACCACCAGGAGTCAAGTTATGTTTTTTCTTTTTTTAAATAGCAAACACTAGTTAGCCTAAGATTCCACAGGCAGTTAATCTGTCTTGGGGCATTTCTGCACCGTACAAGGAGCAATGTTTTTCTCCAAGACCTCTGACTAGGTTTAAAAATCCCCTCCCCCTTCACTTAAGCCCCGAGAACTATCCCGAACCCCTTGAAAACCATTTTAGGGGCTGCTTTTCCAAAACCACCCTGGGGTAGGTCTCAGGTTCTGTTTTTCTTAAGCTCTTCCCACCAAGATCCACTGGTCCTCCAAATGAAAGGAGGGAAAGACATTGAGTATTTTTAAACATCAAGGTGAATAAGAGGGAAAATATCATCCTCTATTTCAATCCCTTTCCAAATTCCTGCCTTTTTTAGGAATCCTTGTGCAGCAGCAAGCCTTCAGGGCTTGGAGCAACCCTTGGTAAGGAGAGAGTGTGGAAATATCACAGTGACCACGGGGTCGTTAGCTGGGGGTGGGGGGGGGAGTCATGAGCAAGAATTAGCTTCTGTTCAAAAACAATAATCCTAAAAGTGTACCTGGCAGCTTATATAAATCTATCTGGACTTTTAAAATAAAGATTATAATGTAAGAAGGAGGGTTAGGGTGACACCAGGAATGCTGAGACCCATGGGTTCTTGTTAATTGATAAAATGGGGTGTGGCAAAGAATTGGAAATTGAGGGGATACCCATCAATTGGGGAATGGATAAACAAGTTGTGGTATATGAATGTAATGGAATACTATTGTGCTATAAGAAATGAGGAGCAGGTAGATTTCAGAAAAACCTGGAAAGACTTACATGAACTACTGATGCTGAGTGAAATGAGCAGAACCAGGAGAACAACAGCAACACTGCCTGGTGATTAACTATAATAGATTTAACTCTTCTCAGCAATAAAATGATCTAAGACAATTCCAAAAGATGTGTCATGGAAAAATGCTAACCACATCCAGAGAAAGAAGTATGGGGCCTGAATGCAGATCGAAGCCACATACTATTTTCACTTTTTTTTGGTTTTTCTTCCTCATGATTTTTCCCTTTTCTCCTGATTTTTCTTTCACAACATGACTAATGTGGAAATATGTTTGGCATGTGTATACATGTATGGTCTATATTAGATTACTTGCTATCTTAGGGAGGAGGGTGGGATGGAGGAAAATTTAACAAAATTAAATTCTGAAAACTATCTTTATGTGTAATTTGGGGGAAATAGACTATCAATTTTTTTAAGGGAGAAAGGGAAGAAAAAACAAATTAACGTGATAATTTTGCATATTTGAAAGTTATGCATAGATTAGCAGTTTTGTGTACTATGTTATGGAAATGTTTGCTATATTCAATAAATTTTTTAAAAAGTAGAGGCAACAGTCCCAAGGTGGAAAACAGACTAGGAAAGAAATCTAGGGGAACTCAGGCCCTGGTTTGGCAGAAAGAGACTTTTCCATGGGAAACATTAAAAGCAAAGCAATATAACTCTTCTGCAAAGCTGGGGGGTGATGGTTGTATAACACTGCATAAAATGGAGGCCCTAGGTGACGGGTCCCTTAGTTGTATTGAATTCTTCTCTCCTGTAGTCTTTCTTAAAAAGAAAGGATGGCTCTCTGGGAAGGCAGAACTGAGGGGAGATACACTGGGAAAAGCAGATCATATTAAAACAAAAGATATCAATAAAAACCATTTTAAATCTTAGCAATAGATACACAATATAGTCCGTTTTCTGTTTGCAGGGAAACTTAATTTTAGTTTGCTTTTAAATATGTGTGTGTATACCATAACCACCCCAAAATCACAGATCTCAAAAAAAACCACCCCAAATCCTGCAAACAAAAACCACCTCAGAGAGTCATTGCCAACAACTCTGCATGCAACCATACTTCTCCTCTGAGTTTAAAACACGACCACGTGCATTAACTAACATGGATGCACCATTATCCATTCTATTTACCATCAATTTTCCTATCGCCTTTGGTTTTTACCCTTCGTTTTCTTGGGAGGGTCAGAGTTGGGGGACCCCTGATTCCCTTAGTGTGGATGCCTGGGCAACTCTCCCCTGTAACTTAAGAGTCTTGGAGAGTTCCATAGGGCTCTCTCCAAGGTGAAGTGATTTGCCTAGGATCAGAGCCAGAATCAAGCAACAAGCCCATGTTCCAGGCACTGTGCTTTGGGGATCGGGGGTGGGGGAGAACACAAAATCCATGAACCAAGTCAACCCTACTCTGAAGTGGTCTGAGTACATGCCTGAGGAAGGGCTTGGAAGGAAGGCTGGCCCACTAGCCACAAAATCATGATACTTCTTCCTTCTCCACTACATTGGCTTAGGCAAAGTCAACTTGTGGGCCTTATTCTTCTGGTTCTGCTTTTTTTTACCCTCCATCATCTCACAGATGTACAGAAGTTTAACCTTAAACATCACTGTATCTATCCAAAGGAACCTGCCCTTTCTGGTACTTGGACATGCTTTCCAATCTTACGTGTCCCTCTAAAGATGAATGAAGTTGATTTTTGCACAGGGGCACTCTGACCCTTTCCCGTTCAAGAGTCTGAACACAAGAGAAGGGCAGATAAAGCCATACCAAATGCTCACTTCATCAAGAGTTCAAGTGGTTCTGAGTCCCCCAAGTTCACCATCACAGAAGAGGGACAGGAGAAGGAGGAGGACAGAGCCAACAGTCTCTAAGGTGCCTTCTAGTTATGACCTATGAATCCAAATACTGACAGCACAAACAGCCCAATGCATACACTAACTCAGAATGAATGAAGACACTGTTAATTAGCCAAAGGCAAAAACCACTCTGAGGAGAAAACCTTTGTATGTCTAGCCACCCATAACCATGGCATTCAAAAGAAAGTCAAAAAGGCCTGTGGAAAGAACACCTGGAAGCATATATATGTATCTTTTACCATGGTCCCTTATTTTACAACTGAGGCCCTGAGGTACAACTGAGGCCCTGAGGTCTGCCCACATTTACAGAGCCAGTTATGTGACTGACCTGGGATGAGAACCCAAATCAGGTCTGAGCCCAGAGCTCTCCCACTGTCCACCAGGATGCTACTCCTCCCCCATCTCTGTTAGAATCCTCAGCTTCCTTCAAGGTTCAACTTGGGTACCACTCCTACACACACACACACACACACACACACACACACACACACACACACACACACACACCCCTTTCCTGCTCTTGCCCTACTTCAAGTCATTTAAATTGACCTCTATACCTATTCCCCCAGAAAAAAAGAAATAGGAAGCCAGGGTTCAAAGCCATGGATTATGCCAGAAGATAAAGAATTAGCTACCTGTGGTCCAAAAGGCAATGCTGGGACACGCATAAGTTGTAACATATTACCAAAACTGAACTAGGGGGAAGGGGTATGAAAACCACCAGAGAAACACATGGTCAGAAATGCATGGAGGGAAGCACCAGGGGTACTAGAGGGAAGATGACAGCTCAGGGCTCCCCCAGGAATCTGCACATTGTCAGATGATCTAGAGGGAGCTTCCCAGTACCTTGTCACAGGTACAAGAGTCACACAGAATGAAGAGGCATGAACAGGCTGCAATGTCTCCCACTGGTGGGAGTGCCCATATCTCTGAGACAGAGGATCATGGTCAGCTCAGGTCATCTAATGCCCTCATTTATGGACAAGGAACTGGAGTGAGCAGCAGTGCCAGGATCCAAATTCAGGTTTTCTGACTCCAAAACTGGCCCTCTTGGCATTGCATCACACAGCCTCATCCCCTTTTACAGAGGACATGATCTGCTTTCCTATCTGGTAGCCCTGGAGGATCACTGTCCCTCCTTAAAGGTTTTTTTGTTTTATTTTTATTAAAAACCTAATACTGACAACTAAAAGCAGTACGACCAACTAAACTTAACCTGCTATAATATTTTAGTAAATGTCAGTGCAGAAAGGGTTGTCATCATTTTTTAGTCACTCCCTCTGAGTTCCCACCAGGATTCTTGCTCTCATTTACAAAACCGATTTTCTATTACATTTTCTCCAAGCTCACTGCCATTCAGCATTGCTTGTATTTAATTGATAGTCACCAGCCTGTATATTGCTGTTTGGTTTACTTTTTTCCCTGTGGTTCATTCAAGTCTTACCAAGTTTCTCTGAATTTATTTGTTGTTTCTTATGGTGTAATAAAGAGTCCTTTATATAACATGCTTAAAGGTTCAATCATTCCCCAATATATAGACACCTTCTTTGTTTCCACTCTATTACCACAAACAGGGGACTTTTCTTATTTTGGTAAATATGAGCCCTTTCTTTCTTTCATTTCCTTAGAGGACAAGCTTAATTAATAGGATTGTTGGGTTAAAGGATGTGAAATAATTTACTAACTTTTCTCACAGAATTCCAAACTGTTTTCAGATGGCTAGACCAAAGTCACAATCTCAACTACGCAGTGTAATACACTGGACCTAACAGGAAGTTAGGCTGCCCAGCTTGCTGGAGCCTTCCAGGGCCCACTTTCTATCTTTTATCCTCTTGGCCAATTTGATGCATGAGGTAAAACCTCATGTTTTTGTTGGTTTTAATTTGCATCTCTCTCAGTAGTGAGCTGGAGTGATCTTCTTTATGATTCACTCACAGGTTTGTATTTCTTCTGAAACCTCTTCATTTCTTTTTCCCATTTATCACCCAAGGAAGGGTTCTCGCTCTTACAGATTTGGGGCAATTCCCTACATATCTTGGACATCAGACTTAAAAAGATACTTCACTGTAAATGGTCTTCCCTCCCACTCTCTCTTCTTATTCTAACTGTGCCAATTTCATTCATTCATGCTCAATATCTTTCATTTCAAATAATCCCTCTTCCTGCTATAACCTCAAGACCATCATGCCTGAGGGTTTTTAGTGACAACCCTGGTTGTATTCCTTCCCTAACCCTTTCCCAGTTCCACTCTGAGGGTGTTGGGCCGTGCCCCAAGATGAGGACCCTGGTGGGCTATATTACCTTGGAGAATTTATTACTGGCCCCAGTGTGAGGAGCTTCAGGGACTGCCCTGGTACCTTTCCCTTGTTACCCCTTCCTCCTGCTCCCTTGGGTATCTCCATTTAAACCAGGTGGAATTCCCTCTAAATGCATCAAATATAAGGCCCCACTGCTTTCAGTACTGACTAGCCAAGTTTTTCTTTTTAAGTACCTGCAGAAGAAATTACTAGCCAATAATCCCACTGCTAGGATTATACTCTGAAGGTATTTCAATAATGCCCTTCCCTTTCTTTCCCCCCACCAAAAAAAGCTATTTGGAGCTTTTCATGACAGCATTACTTGTCCTCACAAAAAACTGGGAAGAAATCCAACAATAGGATATCAATCAATTTGGACACATTCACATAATGGAATTGAGATTGATTAAGCATAAGAGCTTAAAAAAATCTGGACTAGGGTGGCTAGGTGGCACAGTGAGTAGAGCGTCGGCCCTGGAGTCAGAAGGACCTGAGTTTGGATCCGGCCTCAGATACTTAACCCACACAAACAAAAACCTAGCCGTGTGACCTTGGGCAAGTTACTTAACCCCAATGGCCCTCCAAAAAGACAAAAAAAATTCTGGACTGACCTTAATGAAATATAAAATGAAAAAAGAGGAATCAAAAAAATAAGAGTACTCACTACTCACTATAATAAGAGTACTCACAAGTGAATGGGATTGAATGGGGAAAAAATCCCTGGGAGATGACTCAAACATTATGGTCTGTTTCCATTTAAAATGACGGCCAAAGGAAGTTGAATTAGTTGTACTGGGGGTCAATCTTAAAGTCAAAGTACTTTTAAAGTATTTTTATTATTAAATTTTGAAAATAACTGTTAAAAATGACCAGTTAAAGGTAAGTCATGAGGATTGAAGAAGTGCATTATCAGCACTTAGTAATGTTGTTTTTCAAATGTTACTAATGTCTCCTCCTCTACCTGACACATTCTGCTGACATAAAGAGGTGGTCAGAGTTGGGAAACATACTGAAGACTGCAGGTTCAAAGGATTAAAACGGGTTCTTAACGTGGGGTCCATGAAATCTTTTTCCAAAAATACTTTGATCACTATATTTCAATCACTGGGTTCCTTGGTAATCCTCTGATTTTATTTTATGCATTTATGACTGTGATTGTGAGAAGGGGTCTATCCATAGGCTTCACCAGACTGGTGGCTCCCAAAAGGTAAAGGACCCCTCACTTAAAGCTTCAGAGCAGAGGTATGCAAGCCCCCATAGTATCTGGGACATTCAAAATAGGGTGAGAAAAGTATTTCTATGATATGGACACAGTCCAGGATACACATACCAGGAACCCTTCTGAATAAATGGATCCTATTAAACCTCTCCTTGAAAACCTCCAGAGGTGTTACATTCACCTGGTAAAAGCTATGGACCCCTTCTCAGAATCAGGTTCTTAAATTCATAAAATACATAGGCATACAAAGGAAACCAATGATACTGAAATCTAGTCATTAAAATTTTTTAATCATGTCAAATTGTATCCTAAGGTGACAGGGGATAAACCCATTATTTCATTCATCTAGGGAATTCCTGATTGAGGAAACAGCACCAATACAGGTTGGTTGGCACCTGGAGGAACAGAGGGCAGGCTCTGAAGTCAAGAGGCATGTTTTAAGGCCCACATCTGACACATACTGACTCTGGGACCCCAGGCATAGGTACTATGACCCTCAGCTCTCTAGGTAACTCTGACAAACAGCAGATCTGGAAAAACAGTGTCACAAGCCAAACAAAAATTTCAAAACAAAGAAATTATGAAATAACATAAAACTAAAGCGGTAAATTTGCAACATATGTAATATGTGTATACATATGTATATATAGTATGCATATGTATGTACATATGTATATATAGTATGCATATGTATGTACATATGTATACATAGTATGCATATGTATGTACATGTGTATACATAGTATGCATATGTATGTACATATGTATACATAGTATGCATATATACGTACACATGTATACATAGTATGCATATGTATGTACATATGTATACATAGTATGCATATGTACGTACATATGTATATGTAGTACCTGTGTACATGTTTACATACATATTTACACACATACACTCAACACAGTAAGTGCTAATTGTTTAAAATCTATTCTAAGGGTAAAATTAGCCCACCTATAGTTCTTGGGTTTAAAGAATTTGCAGAGAAGGATCTTTCTAGGATTCAACAGCAAGAATATTTCTGAAAGTGACAACATTTTCCCTTGGAAACTACGCTTGTGGCATTATACAAACGTTAACCTTTTTAGGCACACGTTCATTTTGATCTCAAACCAAGACCATTCCAAGGAAGAGGGTAGAAAAATCATTTGGACTAACAATTTCATTAGACATAACCTAGAGAAGATTCATAAGTTTTTTTTTTTTACATAACCTAGATACATTGATAGCTCCAATCAGTAGAACTAAACATATTCCAAGTTCAAATAACAAGGGGCTAAGAAAAACATGTTTTTACTGGTTCTAAAAGAGTATACCCCCACAAAACATGCCACTGAACCCAGGTCACTAACTTTTCTTCCCTTGATGTTAGGGATAAAATCTCTGCCCAGATAAAAGACAAGGTGAGTAGAAAGACAAGTGGCTATCCAGCCTACCTGACTGGGCTGTTGTGAGAAAAGTGCTTTGTATGCCTGAAAAGTACTCTAGAGCAGGGGTGGGAAAAGTGCAGCCTCAAGGCCATGTGTGGCCCTCTTAAGTTCTCAAGTGCAGCACTTTGACTAAATCCAAACTTCACAGAATCCTTAATAAAAGGATTTGTTCTGTCAAACTTGAAATTAGTCCAAATGCCACATCCAAAGACCTAGAAAGCCACATGTGGCCTTTAAGGTTAGAGTCTAGAGGTGTCAGTTATTGGTATTATTTTAAAAGCTTCAACAATTAGAGTTTCTTCCAAAAAACTTAGGACAGGACAACTTCCTTGGATGCCAGGCCTTCAGAGAAGAGACCACCCTGCTGCACTTTGAAAACCTTGGCTTTTCACCCTAAAACCCACTAACGTGGGACCCACAGAATGCATGGTCTCGAGTCCTTTCTCTGCAGGTCTCACCTGCTCTGTTCTGTATAAGCTCTGGGTGATGGAAGAGAAAAGTAAGACAGTCTGACCCACAGCTGGGTGAGTCCCAGTACCTTTCTTAACCTCAGAAAAACAACCTCAGAAGGAGGGTGGTCCAGATGCCTTGTGTGTGGCTGTGTCTCTGTGTCCCACATTTTTATCCAATAAGAAAATGAAGATCAAAGGGTTTGGGAAGCCCAAGGGGTTGATGGAAGGAAGGAAGGATGGAAGGAAGGATGGATGGATGGATGGATGGATGGATGGATGGATGGAAGAAAAGTTGATATTCGGGGGCCCTTGGTCACATCTGATGATTACTTACTAGGAACTAGGTGACCTTGGACAAATCACTTGGCCTCTCTGAGCCTTGGCTTCCTCCTCCGTAAAACAAGGGAGAACAGCCTAACTGGTCTTTAAGCACCCCTCATTTCTGAAGGGTGGGATCCATTCCAAGGCAGGGCATTCATTCCTTATGACCCTGGTAAGTTGACTCTCTCAGGGTCACATGACTGCCAAGGGAGGAAGGCAGGACTGGAACCCAGGTCCGAGGGGTACCCCACATCCCACCCGACTCTTCCCCCCACCTCCTACAGAGAAAGGAGAGGGGGCCAAGCGGGCTTACTGAGGGTCCGAGGCTAGGAGGGAGGCGCTGCTGCTGCTGCTACTGCTGCTACTGCTGCTGCTGCTGCTGAGGAGGAGCCCTCGGAGGAAGATCAGGCTGCAGCCACTGCCTGACCGATGGACCACGACAAGGACCACAGCGCCCCTGGAGTGAGGAGCATCAGGGTGGCCAGTAAACAAAGGTATGGAGGGGGCGGGGCCTGGACCGGAAGGGTGCGGCCGGAAACAGACCGGGCGGGGTGGTTGGGGCAAAGGCGAGCACCCCCTGTGGCTACACAGCAGTACCACAGTTCTTGCTAGGTACCCTAAGCACGTGGTACTCCCTTGCCCATCCTCACCCCCACCCCTGCTGCGCAAGCGCACTTTCCTTCCTTTTTCTCCTCCATCGCCTAGCATCTCTAAGCACCTGTCCCTCCCCTTGCACTTGCTCCCAAGCTCTTGCCTTCCTCTCTAGTCCACACCTCCTTTGCCTTTTTCCCTCCATTTTCCCCATTTTTCCATTGCCTTGATTTACTCCTCGTGAGCACGTCCACCCCTCTTCCTCTGCCCCCCAAACTCCCCCCTTTACTTGGATCTCGATCACCTGCTACAAGCACTGCTTGCTCTCCTTTCCTTTCCTTCAGCATCTTCCCCCCTCCCCAACCCTTTCCTTTCTTCCTTTCCACTGGCCCTGGCTGCCTAGCCCGAGCACCTAAGCCTTTTCTTTGTAGCCTTCCCTCCTACCTCCTCCTTCAGCACCCCTGGAGTAAGGAGCATCAGGGTGGCCAACAACTAAAGCCAGGGGGAGAGGGGGCGGGCCCGCAGCAAGGATGGGACTGGGCGGGGCCGAGCCCTACTCCCACCGGGCATGGCGAGACGAGGCAAGGAATAGCGCCCCCTGGGGCTGCCCCAGGCTCAGCAATCGACCTGGCTTGGCGAGGCGAGACAAGGAAGAGCGCCCCCTGGGGCTGCCCCAGGCTCAGCAATCCCCCTAGGCTGGCTTCTGTTCTTCCCTCCTCCCCCCGCCCCTCCCCCTCCCGCTCCTCCTCCCTCCTCTTCCCTCCTCCCCCTCCCCTCCCTCCTCCTCGCCCCTCCCCCTTCCACACCCACCCCATCCCCCCCTCCTCCCTCCTCCCCCTCCCTCTTCCCTCCTCCCCCCTCCCCTCCCTCCTCCTTGCCCCTCCCCCATCCACCCCCACCCCCACCCCCCCTTCCCCTTCCTTCCTTTTCATTCTCCTGCCTTACATCCCCACAGAGAAGAGCACTCAGTGCTCCAGGGAGGGGGGAGAATGAAGGAAAAGGGGACAAAGGCTTGGCGGGCGCCCCTCGGCTCCCCACAGGCTGCTCACCAGGTGGCGGGAGGCTCAGTCTGGTCCGGTCCCCAACGTCTGGGGGTGCGAAGGCTGCCTAACAGATGCCCTCCAGAGAGGGGTGCCGGGCACCCTGAGGAGACTGTGCCCGAGTTCGGAAGACACAAATGGGGAATACACAAATGGGCTATAGCCAGGCCACCAATGGCACCCCGGGAGAACCCATTTGGGCCTAGGACTGCCCATCCTCCCATCCAAGCCCACCTCCTGCTCTGCCCGCCTACCCACTCAGGACCTTCTCCCCTCCCCCCACCTGCCCACTCAGGACCTTCTCCCCTCCCCCCGACCTGCCCACCAAGGCCTACCAGCCCCAAGAAAGATAGTCTGGGACCCCTCTCCCTACCGACTCTTCCCAGCCCTCCCCAATGCCGAAATGAGGCGGCGGAACCCGGGGCGGGATATTTATAGGCTAGGGCACCACCCTGCCCTACCAAGAGGGGGCGCTCTTTGCACATGCGGACAAGGGCCCAAACGCCACTCCCTGCCACGTGCCTGGGTGGGGGAGGGGAGTCCCTGCTAGGCCTTCGGGCTTGCTCCGGGATGCCACGTGGCACGCCAAAGGCTGGCGTCCTAGTGAGCGGGAAACTGGAGCCGGGCCATGCTGCTTAGCCTGACTTTGAGCAGGGGACATTTTCCTGACCTCATTTCCACACATGCCAGGGGGCTGAGGTCCCTGCACTGCCGACACCCCCAGACGGGAGCACAGAGAGTGGTCCTGGGCTGTAGCGGGGCCACCAGCGGCACCCCGGGAGAACCCATTTGGGCCTAGGACTGCCCATCCTCCCATCCAAGCCCACCTCCTGCTCTGCCCACCTACCCACTCAGGACCTTCTCCCCTCCCTCCCAGCTACCCACTCAGGACCTTCTCCCCTCCCCCTACCTACCCACTCAGGACCTTCTCCCCTCCCCGCACCTGCCCACTCAGGACATTCTCCCCTATCCCCGACCTGCCCACCAAGGCCTACCAGCCCCAAGAAAGATAGTCTGGGACCCCTCTCCCTACCGACTCTTCCCAGCCCTCTCCAATGCCGAAATGAGGCGGCGGAACCCGGGGCGGGATATTTATAGGCTAGGGCACCACCCTGCCCTACCAAGAGGGGGCGCTCTTTGCACATGCGGACAAGGGCCCAAACGCCACTCCCTGCCACGTGCCTGGGTGGGGGAGGGGAGTCCCTGCTAGGCCTTCGGGCTTGCTCCGGGATGCCACGTGGCATGCCACGTGGCATGCCAAAGGCTGGCGTCCTAGTGAGCGGGAAACTGGAGCCGGGCCATGCTGCTTAGCCTGACTTTGAGCAGGGCACATTTTCCTGACCTCATTTCCACACATGCCAGGGGGCTGAGGTCCCTGCACTGCCGACACCCCCAGACGGGAGCACAGAGTGGTCCTGGGCTGTAGCCGGACCACCAGCGGCACCCCGGGAGAACCCATTTGGGCTGCCCATCCTCCCATCCAAGCCCACCTCCTGCTCTGCCCACCTACCCACTCGGGACCTTCTCCCCTCACCCCACCTACCCACTCAGGACCTTCTCCCCTCCCCCCACCTGCCCACTCAGGACCTTCTCCCCTCACCCCACCTGCCCACCAAGGCCTACCAGCCCCAAGAAAGATAGTCTAGGACCCCTCTCCCTACCAACTCTCCCCGGCCCTCTCCAATGCCAAAATGAGGCGGCGGCAGAACCCGGGGCGGGGTATTTATAGGCTAGGGCACCACCCTGCCCTACCAAGAGGGGGCGCTCTTTGCACATGCGGACAAGGGCCAAACGCCACTCCCTGCCACGTGCCTGGGTGGGGGAGGGGGGGCCCTGCTAGGCCTTCCGGCTTGCTCCGGGATGCCATGTGGCATACCAAAGGCTGGCGTCCTCGTGAGAGGGAAACTGGGGCCTGGCCATGCTGCTTAGCCTGACTTTGAACAGGGGACATTTTCCTGACCTCATTTCCACAATGCCAGGAGACTGAGGTCCCTGCACTGCCTACACCCCCAGATGGGAGCACAGAGTGGTCATGGGCTGGCAGGGACAGAAGAGGGGAGCTGGGGCAGCCAGCAAAGGCAGGAGGAGGAAAAGCCCAGAGGGCCACTTCTCTCTCCCCTCCCCCTCTGGAGGAAGTTTCAGGAAGTGCCAACAGAGGGAGGGAGGCCAGAAAACCTGAGGGTTTCTCAGGCAGCAGGCATTTATTAAGCACCTACTGTGTGCCAGGCACTCTGCTAAGGGTTAGGGAGAGAGAGAAAGGCACAATCCAGTCCCTGTCCTGGAGGACCTCACAGTTCGATGGGGAAGAAAACATACCCAGACATATGGGGGGATCAACAGCAGGAAGGCTCCCAACTGAGGGAGGCCTGGGAAAGGCTTCTTGTAGAAGGTGGGACATTAGCAGAGAAGGGAGGAAGCCGGGAAGGGGAAAGAAGGAGGCCCAGGGATGGGGAATGTGCCAGTGGAAATGCTGGAGATGGAGTGTCCTCTGCAAGGCAGCCAATGCTGCTGGATCCCAGAGGACCCTGGAGAGAGCAAGGCAGAAGAAGAAGGGAAAGCTAGGGAGGGGCCAGGTTAGGAACCTCCTCAAAAACCAAACCAAAGATTTTGTATTTGGTCCTGGGTTAATAGGCAGCCCCTGGAGTTTGGAGAATGAGGGAGGGGTGGCATGGTCAGACATGGGCTTAGGGAAGATTCATTGGACATCCAAGTGGAGTGTGTACCTTTGTGTATTTGTATAAAATGTGGATGGGAATAATTCTTGTAGTGCCTAACTTGATGACTTGTTGTGAAGTCCTTTGTAGACAGTAAAGTACTTTAGAAATATGATTTATTTTATCAATCCTTTTTTCATTCCCTAAAACTGTTAGAATGCAGAAGTTTCCTTTATAGCCCCTTCATAGTGGTAATGAAAAGATCTCCACTCTGAGCCTCAGTTTCCTCCTTTGTAACATAAAAGGATTAGACGAGATGACAGAGGCATTTTTTCCCACCTAGGATGAAACCAGCTGGAGAGGGGGCAGGGATGATGATGCAGGCAGAAGATTTGGGGAGGGGGGGTGGACCATGAAGCCTACACAAGGATAGTTTGACAAAGGGTGTACTTATACCAAGAAGGGGTGCAGGCTCCATCTTTCTGCTAACACAAGACCCCACTCTCTTGCCCTCTCCCAGGGCCTGCCTTCCTCCTCACACTTTTCAGAAGCCTAACACAGATGGACCACTAGGTTTGAGGCATGGGGAGAGAAGTCTTTGGTCTACAGTAGGGAACAAGGGTGTCCCCCACCATGTGGCATTGAGAATGCCTTTCTCTGCTTGGGACTAGTTTTGATCCTCTAACACCCCTTCCAGGTCTAAAATTCTATGCTTCTTTGTTGCATAAATAGACTTTATGGACTCAGAAGTTTGGGGAAGTCCACCTGGGGCCCAAGAAATTCTTTGACAACTATATTTCCATATAATTGGTTTCTTTTGTAATCCTGTGTAGTTCATTTCATGCATTTAAAACCATGATTCTGAAAAGGGGTCCATAACTTTTAGAACCCCTGCTCTAGACCTTTGGTGGAGTGGAAAACCCACTGGATTTGGAGGAAGAGGACCTGGGTTCTGGTCCCAGCTCTGCCACTTGCTACCTGTGTGTCTCTAGGTAAAATCCCTTCCCTTCTCTGGGCCCCTTTTCCCTCATTTGTAAAATGAGGCAGCTGCCTTGGATGGCCTCTGAGGCCTCTTTCAGCTCTAAATCCCTGATTCTGAGTAACTTGATCTCCTGGGCAGGGGGAGAAAATGGACTGTTCAAATCGCTAGTGGATTAGGCCCAGCCTGCTGTTCCCTATACCACCCTATTTCCAAATAAAGTATTACCACACTTCAAACTCTATCCAATCTGGATACCAAATCACAGTCATTCGCCTTCCTTTTTCTTCAATTTTGCCAAAAGCATCCATCAATAAGCAATATAAATTTTCCTGTCCCTCCAAATTCAACTACTGGTAACATTGATCTGACTCAGAGCACTGTTTAAACAGGAGCTGAAGGGTGCAGCACCCTGGATTAAGAAAACCATGACCCAAAGCACAGCCACACCCTCCCAGACTGAAGCCCAGCTACCTCCCTGGTTTTTCTATGAACCTTTCTCCATGACCTTCTGTCCATACCCCATACCTCTGAAAGGGAAAATCACCTTTTCTAGTGTTGTGTGTGACCTGAGTTTAAAAGGCTTTGCCAGAATTGGTGGTTTTCCCTTTGGGATTTCTAACCCATTTGTTGAATATTTAGATTTAAAGAGCAGAGATATCTATATTCTTTTTATCCTGAGTGCTTAGTATATAGTAGGTGTTTAATAAATGCTTACTGGTGACTGAAATAAACTCTGTGTGTGCGTGTGTGTGTGTGTGTGTGTGTGTGTGTTCTTGAGACATGTGCTTCCAAGTGCTAAGTGTTCGGCAGTGGAAAAACTACCGGATTTGAACAGAGGCCCTGGGTTCAGATCCTGGCTCAGCTGCTTATTGGCTGTGTGACCTTGGGTGAGTCATTTTAAAACTCCCTGGGCCTCAGTTTTCGCATCTCTAAGATGAGGGAGGTGAACTAAATGGCCTCTGAGGTCTCTTCCAGCTCTAGGTCTAGAATCCTCCAGTTACTTTTCACCAATTGATATTTCAGTTTTGTCTAGTCCCTTCAACTTGAAAGTCACAGGAAACTACTACAAGGAGGCCTGAGAGAGATGCAAGTGTGACAGAGCCGGGCAAAGTGCGCTGAGAACACTCAGGGCTTGATTTACACACATGCATACACAGGAGGACACACCTGTGCATGGACACACACACACACACACACACACACACACACACACACACACCTCCTTAGCAGTACTCAGGTGCTTGGTGAATTGAAGTATTAGTGAGGGGGCAACTTTTTTTCAAAGAATGGAACTTTAACAAAAATTGGTCATGTATTAGGGTTGAGAAAGATTGCAAACAAATATAAAAAGGCATAAATAGTAAATATGTCCTTTATAAGCTATAAATGCAATAAAAACATTCACATGTTCAGGAAGCACAAACAAAAGACACAGACCCAGATGGAAATTTAACAATTAAATCCTAAATCATGAGAATGTATGTGTGTGAAAGAACAAATAATAAAAAAATTAATAATTATGCAAAAGAAAATGATAAATGAAACCACACACCAGTATTTCTAGAATGTAGCTAAAGCACTCCTCAGGGGGGAAATCATATCTCTACAAACATACATTAACAAAATAAAAAGAGAAAACTGAATATGCATTTTTTTTAATATTAGAAAACAAACAAACCTAAAATAAGCACAAGGGAGATGTTAAAAATTGGAACAGAAGTACAAAAACTGGAAACCAAAACACCTATAGAAATGATAAATAGCTGGTATTTTGAAAAGATTCATAAAATTTGTAAAATATTTATCAAACTGATTTAAAAGAAGAAGGTGAAAAGTTAATCAATAAAATAGCAAATGAATAAGGTAAAATCACAACAAAAAACAAAAGAAATACAAAGAATTATTTACTATGCTAAGAAAACAACACAAAAGAGAATACCTTCTCAAATACAAAATACTCAAACTGAGACTCTTTAAATAATCCAGTCTCAGAAAAGAAAATAGATCTAGTTGTAGAGGAAAAACAAAAGAAAACACGCCTGTTAATAATTGATTCCCAGGAGAATTCTATCAAACTTTTAAAATACAATTAGTATCACTATTGCACAAATTATTCTCAAAAATTGAGAAACAAAGCACCTTACTAGACTCCTTTTATGATATAAATATAGTCCTAAACCTAAACCAGGGAAGAGTAAAGCACAGAACTACAGACCAATATCATTAACGAATATCAATTCAAAAATTTTAAATAAAATGCTGTTAAACAGACAATAGCTGTTCATGCAAGAAGTCACTCATTATGATCAAGTTGGATTTATGCCAGGATAAAATGATGGTTTATCATTAGGAAAACAATCAACATAATTAATTATATTCCAAACAAAAGCATCCAGAACCACATAATTATCTCATTAGATAGAGGAAAAACCTTTGACAAAGTACAACACTCATTTATGTTTAGCTCTATGAAATATAGACAGCAAGGGAGTTTTTTAAATATAAAGAGTATATATCCAAGACCAAAAACAAGCATCCTCTGCAATGAGGATCCATTAGAACCTTTCCTAGTACCTAAAGGAGTGAAGAAAAGATGTCCACTCTCTTTTCTATTACTTATATAGCTGTAGAAATGCTAGTAATACCAGTAAGACAAGGGAAAGAAATTAAATTAAAGGCATAAATGTAGGTAAAGAAGAAATAAAACTATCCCTATTTGCTTATAATATGATGGTTAACTTAGAAAATCCTAGAAAATCAGCAAAGATACCAACTTAGAAAATTGATAGCAGGTTACAAAATAAATCCTCAACAGTCATCTGCATGGGGCGGCTAGGTGGCGCAGTGAGTAAGGGTGCCAGCCTCGGAGTTGGGATGACCTGGGATCGAATCCGACCTCAGAAAATGAGCACCCACACATAAATAATGACTAGCCGTGTAACCTTGAGCAAGTTACTTAACCCCAATTGCTTTAAAAAAAAGTCATCTGCATGTCTATGTCATAATAACAAAATCCAAGAGGCAATAATAGCAAGGGAAATGCCATTCAAAATAACTTTTAAATCAACTCCTGGGGTTTTCATGGCAGAGATATTAGAGTGGTTTGCCATTTCCACTCACCCCATTTTACAAATGAGGAAACTGGGGAAAACAGGGTTAAATAACTTGCTTATGGTCACACAGCTAGTTAAGTATCTGAGGATGAATTTGAACCCAGGTCCTCCTGACTCCAGACCTGGTGTTCTATCCACTACACCACCTAGCTGCCCTCCAAATAATTACAAAATATTTAAAATACTGGGGATCAACCTTCCAAAACACATAAAATATTAGTATAGATTCAATTACAAAGTATTTCTTAAAGAAATAAAGAATAGCTTAAGGAGCTAAAGGGAATATTCAGTGTTCATAGCTGGCCTTAACAATATAATAAAATCAACAATACTTACAAAATTAACTTACAATTTTAATGTTATACCAATTGAATTATCAAAGGCATACTTTACAGAGCTCAATAAAATAATAATAAAATTCATTTGGAAAAACAAAAGATCTAGAATATCAGAGGGAAGTAATGAAAAATGTAGGGACAAAGCACTTCCAGATCTCAAACTATATTATTAATCTGGAATCATCAAAACCATATGGTTAAAAAGTAGAAAGGTCGGGGCGGCTTGGTGGCGCAGTGAGTAGAGTGCCAGCCCTGGAGTCAGAAGGACCTGAGTTTGGGTCAGGCCTCAGACACTTAACACACACAAACAAAAGCCTAGCTGTGTGACCTTGGGCAAGTTACTTAACCCCAACTGCCCTCCAAAAAGCAAAAAAAAAAAGTAGAAAGGTTAACCAATAGAGCTGACTAGATAAGGGAGAATCAAAAGAAATGAAACTCAATAACCCAGTGTTTGATAAAACAGAAAACATAGATTATTTAGGAAAATCCTCCTTATTTGCTAAGAACTGGATAGAAGTCTGGCAGGCTTAGTCCTGCATCTTATACCATATTCCACAATATATCCCAAATGGATATACAACCTTAATATAAAAGATCATGCCATTAAAAAAATTAGAAAAGGGGCAAGGTCAAAATGGCAGAGTAGAAATAAGACTTGGGCAGGGCTCCTACTTCCACCTCCTCCAATTCATGTAAAAGGTGACTCTGAACAAACTTTGGAGCTACAGAAACCACAAAATGACACAGAGAAACTAACCTCCCACTGAGGACAGCCCGGCAGGCTGGCAGGATGGGAGCCAACCACCAGCTACATGTGAGTAGGAAGTTTTAGCCTCTGGGCAACCACAGTTAGCCACTGGCTGGAGGGACTTCAGATCACTAGCAACCGTGGTGGTTTCCAGAATTATCAACCCATAGATGCTAAGGACAAAGTGAGAGGTCAGTGCAGTGTGGACTTTGGAATCAAGTAGTTTGGGAGTACAGTCAGCCTTCATCCCCTGGAGGGAGAAGCCACTGAGGTGCTGTGGCCATGCGGCCATGCAGCTGATGACATGTGGCAGCTTCAGCTCCTGGACTGCAGATTGTAGGGGGACCAAGTGACCAGTCTGAGGGGTAATTGTTCTTGCTTTAACCTGCTTGGATCTGGATTGCAGTCTAGGGTGAAGGTCCTGGGGTATGTGACCAGCTTGCCAGAGCATGTGGAGGCTTCAGAGAGGGCACCCAACTAATACCTTTGGCAGCTGAGAAAAATCCCAGCGATTAGGGACAAAGCTCTCCTCCCTGGTAGCAGAGTCCTACTGTGGTAAAAAGCTCAAAAGTCAAGTAATTGAGTGGCAACATGAGCAGGCAAAGGAAGCAAAGCAAGCAGAGCAATTCAACTTTATATTCCTATTTTGGGGACAAAAAGGATCAAAGCATGGAACAGCAGGAAGACAACTAAGTCAGAACTCCTGCACCAAAAGCTTTCAAGAAAAAATACAAGCTGGTTACAGGCCATAGAGGACCTTAAGGAGGATTTTGAAAACCAAATAAGAGAAGTGGAGGAAAAATTGGGAAGAGAAATGAAAATGATGCAAGAAAATTATGAAATGAGAGTCAACAACCTGACTGAAGAAAATAACACCTTAAAAAATAGAATAACTCAAATGGCAAAAGAGGCTCAAAAAGGCAATGAGGAGAAGAATGCCTTAAAAAGTCGAATTTGCCAGATGGAAAAAGAATTTCAAAAGCACACTGAGGAGAACCATTCCTTCAGAATTAGATTGGAGCAAATGGAAGCTAGTGACTTTATGAGAAATCAAGATACTATTAAACAGATCCCAACAAATGAAAAAATAGAAGGCAATGTGAAATATCTCACTGGGAAAACCACTGACCTGGAAAATAGATCCAGGAGAGATAATTTAATATTATTGGACTACCTGAAAGCCATGATCAAAAAAAGGACCTAGAAATCATCCTTCAAGAAATTCTCAAGGAAAACTGTCCTAATGTTTTAGAACCAGAGGGCAAAATAGAGGTTGAAAGAATCCACCAATCATCTCTTGAAAAAGATCCCCAAAAGAAAACTCCTAGGAATATTATAGCCAAGTTCCAGAGTTCCCAGATCAAGGAGAAAATATTATAAGCAGCCAGGAAGAAACAATTTGAATATTGTGGAAACACAATCAGGATAACACAGGATCTGTCAGCTTTTACACTGAGGGATTGAAGGGCTTGGAATATGATATTCCAGAGGTCAAAGGATCTGGGATTAAAACCAAGAATCACCTACCCAGCAAAACTGAGTATCATGTTTAAGGGGGAAATATGATCATTCAGTGGAATAGAGGACTTTCAAGCATTCTTGATGAAAAAATCAGAGTTGAATAGAAAATTTGACATTCAGATAGAAGAAGCAAGAGAAGCATGAGAAGGTAAACAGGTAAAAAAATCATAAGGAACTTATCAAAGTTGAACTATTTACATCCCTACATGGAAAAACGATAATTGTAACTTATGAAACTTTTCTCAGTATGAAAATAGGTGAAAGGAATAGAAATATATATGTCTATACATATGTGAATATATATGAATACATATGTGAATGTGTGTATATATGTGTACAGGTATACATAGATAGAGGGCACAGGACCAATTTAGTAGGAAGGGATGATACTTAAAAAGTGAAATTAAGAGGTGAGAGTGGAATATAATGAGAGGAGATGGGGACAGACAGAATGGGGTAAATTATCTCATATAGAAGAGGCAAGGGAAAATGGTTACAATGGAGGGGAAGAACAGGAAGGCAAAAGGGAATGGGTCAATCTTATTCTCACTGAATTTGGCTTAGGGAGGGAATGACATACACATTAAATAGGGTATCTCACCCTACAGGAGAGTAGGGGGGAAGAGGATGAGAGAGGTGATGATGGAAGGGAGGGTAGGCTTAGGGGGAGGGAAGTTGGAAGCACCCACTTTTGAAAAAGTACAGGATCAAAGTAGAGAATAGAACAAGTGGGAGGTGGGACAGGAGGGAGGGAAATATAGTCAGTCTTTTACAATATATCCACTATGGAAATGTTTTGCATAGCTACACATGTACAACCTATATTGAACTGCTTATCTTCCCAGTAAGGGTGGGTGACAAGGGAGGAAGAGAATGAATCTGGAATTCAAAGTTTTAAAATCAAATGTTTAAATATATATGTATACTATTATTAATATTATTTTACATGTAACTGGGAAATAAGATATACAGGCACTGTGGTATAGAGATCCATTGTGCTCTACTGGAAAGTTGGAGGGCATATGGGAGACGGTATGGGAGAGAGCAGATTGGAGGAGGGGATATCCAGTGGGATTGCTATTTTAGGGTAGTGGGTAGGGGGAAAATGGGGAGAAAATTTGTAACTCAAAATCTTGCAGAAATGAATGATGTAAACTAGAAGTTAAAAAAGCATTTGATAAAAAAATTAGAAGAGAAACAGACTGTATACTTTTCAAAGCTATGGAAAGAAGATATATTCTTAACAAAGGATGGAGACAATTACAAAAGAGAAAATGAGTAACATTGATTACCTGAAGCAGAAAAGCTTCTGCACAAACAAAATAAATGCACATAGGATAAGGGAAGCAGAATGAGAAAAAAATCTTTGTGTCAAATTTCTTTCATAAGGGTTTGATTTCCAAGAGAAATAAATTTTTAAAGCAATTGGGGTTAAGTAACTTGCTCAAGGTTACACGGCTAGTCATTATTTATGTGTGGGTGCTCATTTTCTGAGGCCGGAATCGATCCCGGGTCATCCCAACTCCGAGGCCGGCGCTCTTACTCACTGCGCCACCTAGCCGCCCCTAAGAGAAATAATTAACAGATACATGTAAGACCAAAAATCATGCCCTAAAAGATAAATGGTCATAGGATATGAACAAACAAGTTTTCAAAAGATTTGTAAATTATTAACAACCATATGAAAGAATGCACCAAATCACTGAAATTAAGAGAAATGCAAATTGAAATACCCTTCAGTTTTTACCTCACACCCCAAAAATTAACAGAGATGACAAAGATGGGAATACTCAATGTTAGAGGGGTTGTGTGAAGATAGGCACATAGGTATATTGTTACTGGAGCTATAAATTAGTATTGGAAAGAGGATTGGAAAGATGAATAATTTTGGAAAACAATTTTGAATTATGTAAATAATGTGACTAAAATGTCCATAACCTTTTATTTAGAGACTTCACTACTAGGCTTATACCCAAAAAAGTTCATTGATTGAAGTAGAATACTGATATACAACAAAAATATTTGTATTTTTTGCATTATTAAAGAACTGGGGGGTGGCTAGGTGGCACAATGAGTAAGAGTGCCGGCCCTGGAATGGGGAGGACCTGGGATCAGTTCTGGACTCAGTACTTAGCACCCACACATAAATAACTAGCCATGTAACCTTGAGCAAGTTACTTAACCCCAGTTGCCTTAAAAAAAAAATATATATATATATATATATATATAAAATAAAAGAACTGGGAACAAAGTAGATACCTATTGATTGGGTAATGGCTAGACAAATTGTAGTACATGAATGTAATGGAATATTACTATGCTATGAGAAACTACAAATATTATGAATACAGAAAATCACAGGAAAACTTACATGAACTGATACAAAATGAAGTAAGGAAAGCCAAAAAACAACATACAGAATGACTACAGCAATGTAAATGTGAAGAATAGGCACAAAAAATAATCAAAAGAGAATGCTACAAAATGAGAAAGAATAATTGGTTGGTTGTTGTTGTCCTTCATTCTCAAAGAGGACCAAATTGATATTACTATGTTGGACTCAAGGAACAGTGTGTCTGACTGTGGTTGAGCAGGCCAATCAGTTCAGAAAACTCTACTACAGATTGGGCACAAATAGTCATATGAACATTTGGAATGGAATTGTCCCTATACAAAATTAGGAAGAATAAATATGACTCAAAATAAGACATATGGAAGACATTCCCACTCTACCCTTTTGCAAAGGTGGGAGGTCTACAAGTGTGGTACATTGCATATAATTTCAAACTTTTTTGATGTACTGATCAGTTATACTGGGTTTTTTTTTCTCTTATTTTTCTTTTTTTGTCTTTAAAAATGTTATTTACTATATAAAATGGCTCTCTGGGAAGGGCAGGAAAAGGGATACTGGGGGAAATTAAAATGATGTAAAAATGACCAATAAAAAATTTATTTAAAAAGGAAAATTGATCTTATTTTAGGATTTCCAAATGCAGAAAGACAGGGTAAATCCAAAACCTATCTAGGCAGGCAGTGTGGGACCAGGGAAGGAAAGAGCTCTGAACTCTCAAAGAGTGTTGAACTTGGAGTTATTGGGCCTAAGCCTTGACCCCAGCTTTGCCATTTACTGCCTATGTGACCTTGAGCAGGTCACTTGTCCTCCCTGGGCCTCAGTTTCCTTTTCTGTAAATTGAGAGAGTAGAACCAGATAACCTCTAAGGTTCCTCCCAGCTTCAGATTTAGGATCAGTAAGTTGGCAGCTCTTATGTGTCCTTTCCTTTGCTGCTTTATATGGTTATGGGGGAGGGGAGTTGGTGGATGGATGCACAGACTGGGGTGGGGTGAGGGTTTAAGAGAAAGCCTGAAGAACACATGATTCCAGGAAAGCTCTTAGTCCCAGCTCTTGTGTCCCTGCTGATGGGTCACCAGGGCAATGCTCCCATCCTGGGTCTTGAGGTCTACTTTCCCTAAGGTGAGTTCTGGGAAGAAAGTGAGGCTGCTGAGAAGCCTCTGCCCAGTTCTAGATAGCAGCTTATGGTTCAAGGCAAGGTTTGCTGGTACAATAGAGGGCTTTTATAACCAATACTTACAGTTCAGGGAGTCATAGTGTTCTTGGACCTGGGCATAAGCATCTACTGGCTTGGGTGCACTTGCTTCATAACTGGCATACCTAGGACAAGCAGAACCCTGGGGTTTTTCTCAGGAGTCTGATAATGAGACAGGGGGCTGCAAGTGTTGGGAATGCACTTGTTTGCCCTGAAGTCTTCCTGCCTGCTGAAGGTGATTTGGTATTCTGGTAAGGTGGGCCTCTGAGAGCCAAGTGACCAGGAATCTTCACAGTAGCACCCAGGAGAACTTGGCTCAGAAGCTGGAATTCATCATCACAAGTGAATTCTTTAACAATTCAACATAAAAAGACCAAGCTCCCCATCCCAACCAGAGGAAGTTCTGGAGAAAAGTCTAAAGCATTGCAGGAGTGGGGTGTTTTCCTCAAAATGCTTCCACGTGTTTGTGCTGCTTGGAGAGAAGCCCCTAGAATTCCCAGATGATGATGGGATCCAGAGGAGAGGAGGAAAAAAAAGCTTTCCTTGGCTTAGGCCCTGCTTGCTTGTGCCACGTGCACTTTCCTAATGCAAAGAGCCTGCCAAATGCTGGGATCAGAGCATACTAAGACTTGGAAGGAAATTTAAAGATCATCTAGTGGTCTAATACAACACCCTTCTCTTATGGATATGGAAACTGAGGCCTAGCTGCTGCTAATTAACCTCAGTTTTAATGGCAACATTTTTCTGGTCTTGTTTACACACATCCTTTGGGGCTAAGGCCCATATACTAGGCATACCCTCAGATAGGATCATGTAGCTGAGAGGGCAGTCCTGAGCTGACACGGGCAGAAAAGGAAACCTGGGTAGCCTAGTGAAGGCAAAGTGAGGAAAACCAAAGACAGTATTTGTTTTTCCTCTCCCTCTCTGCAGGACATAGACCTTCTTCCAACCTCAGACAGGAAAATTCCGAAAACTTAGAAAACTGGTTTCAGGACATGCCAACAGAACAGGAAAGGCCAAAGGACCTGAGAGTCATTTGAATTCTAACTTTAGAACTGGAAGAGACCTCAAAGGCTTTGAGTCCAACCCAGTGATTTTATAGAGAAGGAAACTGCACAGAGGAAAGGAAGTGACTTGCCCAAGGTCACACAGCTAATATGTAACAAAGATGGGATCTACATTATCTGACTCCAAATTCAATACTCTTCCCATTAAAATGATGCTGCCTCTCCAGGGCTGTGAGAAGAGGGCCTTATCATTGATTCTTTAGGGCTCTCCTGGAATTTTTTTGCTACTACCCTTAGCAAATCAATTGCAGCTTTCCCTGAAAGCCAGCTGGAGGATTACACTATCCACAGGGAATTGCTCTTCCAACGCCGACTCTGCATGCCTCTCTTCCATGGCAGTGGAAAACACATTTGGTGAGAACATACCTAGCTGGTATTAGCGATCAGAAGGTGACAAGATTATCTTTGCCATTATTTTTTTTTGAGGAATCTTGAATTATTTTGACATATGGAAGGGAGAAAACTGGTTGGACTATTTAGTCTTTAAAGTGGCATTTTGTTCTACCAAACCAAATGCTTTTTTTAAAGTGCTAAACAATATTCATCATGGAATCTTGTATTCTCAGTAGTCAATTATGAGACTATAATGATATGCTCTGCTGTGGAATATCACTTGTGAAAGCCTGCCTCTTCCCTACTAACATTGAGGATGCTGGGATAGGACCAGCATCTACCAAGTTATACCCTCTTTTTTTACCCTATAAAGTGACAAAACTGTCCCTGGGACTTGATTTGATTTGATTTGACCCAGAAAGTTTGTGCTACCTCTTGAAGTAATTAGCTCTACTAGTTTACTACTTGGTAGTACAGCTTATTACCTGGTAGTAAAAAAAAAAAGTAGTTACTTTCCTTTGTTTTCAATTTTTCCATGTAATGCTTTAAGTTCAATTTTATTTTATTCTCAATTCCAAATTCTCTCCCTCCTTCTTCTTCACTAAGAAGACAAGAAAAATAAAATCCATTACAAATATGTATAATCATGCAAAATAAATGTCTTCATTAATCATGTTCTGAAAAAAAGTAAGAAAAAGAAAGAAATAGAATAAAATATGCCTCAATCTATACTCTTAAATCCATCAACTCTATCTGGAGATGGATAGCATGTTTCATCATGAGTCCTTCAGAATTGTGATGGGTCATTGTGTTGATCAGAGTTACTAGGTCTTTCAAAGTTGATTATCTTTACAATATTGTAGTTACTGTATAGACTGTTTTCCTGGTTCTGCCCAATTCACTCTGCATTAGTTCATACAGTTCTTCCCAGGTTTTTCTGAAACCATTCCCTTCCTCAATTCTTAAAGCACAATAGTATTCCATCACAATCATATATCATAACTTGGTCAGCCATTCCCTAATTGATGGGCATCCCCTTAGTTTCCAATTCTTTGCTACCACAAAAAGAGCTGCTATAAATATTTTTGTACATATGGGTTCTTTTTCCCTTTCTTTGATTTCTTTTTTTTTTTTAAAGCAATTGGGGTTAAGTAACTTGCTCAAGGTTACACGGCTAGTCATTATTTATGCGTGGGTTCTCATTATCTGAGGCCGGATTTGATCTCGGGTCATCCCAACTCCGAGGCCGGTGCTCTTACTCACTGCGCCACCTAGCCGCCCCCCCTTTCTTTGATTTCTTTGCAGGTATAGCCCTAGTAGTGGTATTGCTGGGTCAAAGTGTTTACCCAGTTTAATAGCATAGTTCTCCTTATAGTCTTGGGGGGGTCAGTGAGAGGTAGTGTAGAGTAGTGGAATCAGAAAACCTGAGTTTGGATTCTTCCACTACCACTTACCAGATGTGGCACCACTAGATGTGAGACCTGGCTCAGCCTTGGCTTCCTCCTCTACAAGTAAGAATAATAATACCTACATGCCAGATGTACTATGAAGATCAAATGAAATAATGTATATGAAGTGCTTTTGGAACCAGAAGCACCATGTCCTGTTAGCATTTTACAAGTAATGATAACCTCCCTTGTACGATAAAAATCTTTCCAAACTTAAGAAATGTGTAATTTCCTTCCAATAATACTTGGTGAGGACTCTATCATCTGCAAAATTTCTTTATTGCTGTTATTGTTCTCAATAAGGGCAGCTAGGTGGCACCATAGTGCACAGAAGGCTGGGCCTGAAGTCACGAAGGCATCTTCCTGAGTTCAAATTTGACATCAGACACTAGCTGTGTGACCCTGGGCAAGTCACTTGACCCTGTTTGCCTCAGCTTCCTCATCTGTAAAATGGGCTGGAGAAGGAAATGGCAAGCCACTCCAGTACTTCTGCCAAGAAGACCCAAAATGGGGTCACAAAGGGTCAGACAAAACTGAAAACAACTGAACAATTGTTCTCAAATATGCCAATAAACCTGTGATCTCATAGATGTAGATACTCCCTCCAAAGATGTCTCCCCATCATATGTGTAACTCTCATCCAGATCCTCCCATAAGGGTGCCATATGGGTTCCACCCAATATGCTGGTTGCCTTCCCTCAGTTTTCTTGGCCCCCTGAAGATCCCAAAGGAGCACACAGGCTGCCCATCGGTTTCTTCTTCATCTTTCCACATGAGCAGCCCAGCTACTTTATTGGTCATACACTTCTTGGGTGACGTTCTTTCAGCAGAGGTGTCAAACACACAGGCCATTGCCACATGTGACCCACCACATTCCTGAGTTTGGCTAAACCAGATTAAAGTATAATTGATAAATATTTAACAAAATAAATAAAAGTACTGTAAAACATAGCTACTATTCCATTTGAAAACTAAGTCAATCTGTAGGCCCCAGGGCTCCTTCTGTGTGGATTGCTGGCCTCTGTTTCTATTTCACTTCACTTACTCTGTGGAATCCTTGTTAGTAAGGTGTGCGGCCTTCTCTCTGCCTTTTGGGGAATCTTACAATTGAATTCTACCATAGTGTTCCAGGCATCACAGCCATACAAGGTCACCAGAAAGGGACTAGGGTTAAAATTTATTTCTTCTTTTGTTTCAGGGAGAAGCTTAGGATAATTGAAAGAACTCTGCAATTTCCCCAAAGTAATCCAGGCTCCTCTCCTCCTGTTCAACAACGAGCACAACTGGCCATCCCTTTGCTCTGTAGGCATGCTAATGCATGTGTCCAAAAATAAGAAAAGTTTAGAACAAAACGTCTTAGAGACATGATCCACACTAAATCTTATTATTTTTAAAAACTGTTTTTGATGCGTTCTTATAAAACATCATTCTTTTAAAAAAAAATTTTAACATCATTCCCCAATTAGATCCCCCCCAATACTACTGTCCCTTGATACAAAGAAATACAGTTAAGAAAAATGAAGCAATACATTGGCTGTGTATGATAGATGGCCTGTGCCTCATTTTCTTCTGAGAGTTTCTAGGCCTTACCAAGAGGCCTACGGAGGAATGGTTTATCAGCAGTCCTCTGAAGTCATAGCAATCCTTTTCCAAAGTATGCTCTTACACAGCTGGCTTCTGGTTTCATGAATGCCACATCAAAGAAATAACCTTAACCCCAGAGGAGACATTTAATAAGACTAGGTCTCACCCTTCATGTACAGAAGAAAGTAAAAAAGAAAATTTTCTTTCCAATAGAACTGACTCAATTGGAAATCAGGACTCCATCCATCAGCATTTATTAAGTGCCAATTATATGCTAGGCACCAGGGATACCAATATAAAGAATAAAAGGATCTCTGCTCACTAGGATCTTTCATCCAAATGGGGACGATAATAAGTACAAATAAAAATATACACAACCGTGAATCAACAAACACAAAGACAAGGTAGTTTGGTAGTGAAGGTTCTAGCAATTGGGGCAGGAGATCAGGAAAGATTTCACATAGGAAATAGTACCTGAGCTGCATCTTTTTTTTTTTTTTTTTTGCTTTTTGGAGGGCAATTGGGATTAAGTAGCTTGCCCAAGGTCACACGGCTAGGTTTTTGTTTGTGTGTGTTAAGTGTCTGAGGCCAGATCTGAACTCAGGTCCTTCTGACTCCAGGGCTGACGCTCTACTCACTGTACCACCTAGCCGCCCCCTGAGCTGCATCTTAAAAGAAGAGGGCCTCAATGAGGCTGCGGTGAGGATGGAATGCACTCCAGTTATGGGGGGCGGTTAGCAGTATGGAGATGGGAGGTGAAGGCTCATATGTGAGGGACAGACAGAAAGCCACTTTGGCTATATGACAAGACTGTCATATGGCAGAAATGCCCAATGAGGCTGGAAAAGATAGATTGGAGCCAGTTTGTAAATAATGTTAAAAGCTAAACAGAGTTTATATATATACATATATTTTTTTTTGCTTTTTTTTTTGGAGGGGGAAAGGCAGGGCAATTGGGGTTAAGTGACTTGCCCAAGGTTACGTGACTAGTAAGT
Organism: Gymnobelideus leadbeateri; assembly: GCA_011680675.1. Classification (NCBI taxonomy): domain Eukaryota; kingdom Metazoa; phylum Chordata; class Mammalia; order Diprotodontia; family Petauridae; genus Gymnobelideus; species Gymnobelideus leadbeateri. The sequence continues at coordinate 257,410 of WOXC01007415.1, forward strand.
GTTGAGTGTCTGAGGCTGGATTTGAACTCAGGTCCTCCTGACGCCAGGGCCAGTGCTCAATTCACTGCACCACCTAGCCGCCAGCAGAGTTTATATTTTATCCTTAGAGGTAACAGGAAGCCACTGAAATTTTTTGGTCAGATCTGAGTTTAAGGAAAATTCTATTAGTGGCCTTTCCTAACCTGGCCCCGTCCTGCCTTTCCAGTCTTCTTACACCTTCCTCCCCACAAGTACTCTGGGATCTGGTGACAATGGCCTCCTCTGACAAGACCTTCCATCTCCCGAGCGTATATTTTCACCAGTTCTCCCCATGCCAGGAATTCTCTCCCTCCTCATCTCTGCCTCCTGGCTTCCTTAAAGGCCCAGCTTACAAGAAGCCTCTCCTGATCCCCCTTACTGGAAAGAGATGAAAAGGAATTACAGGAAGCAGCATGTGCCAGGCCAATCAAAGCATCACAACCCAGGCTCACCCAGCTAATAGGTGTCTGAGGCTGGATTTGAACTCAGGTCTTCCTGACTCCAGGCCTAGTACTGCCTCTACCACTCTACCAGCTGCCTCAACCCAGTGCTGATTGTGGACCCAGCTCTAGAAAGCCAAATGTTAAAGTCAGACAGTCCTAATGAGGAACTGACCCCCCACCATCTCCCCTCAGATGTGGATGGGGACAGCTGAGAACCCTGAACTGGAGAGCCTTGAAAATGGTGTTGCTTCCAACCTAGTGAGGGCCCTCAGCCATCATCCTGGGAGGCAACTCTGGAGGAGATATAGCCTGGCCACTGCTCCCGGCAGGGGCAACATACAGACACAAAGAAAGGAAAGTTCTTATCACCAACGTCCTTGACCTGTCAAATGGTTCAACATCAGAAACTGATAGGCTTTTCTAGTATATGACAGAAAAGAGCTTAACAGACCATGAGAATTTTCCATCTGATTTGCAGCTAAAGTCATAAGTGTCAACTCCTCATTAGGACCTGAGTTCAAATCTAGTCTCAGGCACTTATTAGCTGTGTGACCCTGGGCAATTAGCTGTGTGACCCTGGGCAAGTCATCTAACTCCTATTTGCCTCAGTTTCCTCAAATATAAAATGGGGATAATCACAGCACCTACTTTGCAGAATTAAATTTGTAAAAAAAAAAAGTGCTTACACAGTGCCTGGCATGTCGTAGGCATTTAATAAATGCTTGTTCCCTTCCTATACTTTTCTATTTGTATCCCCAGAGGTTAGCACAGTTCTTTGTACATGGTAAGTACTTGATATATGCTTCATTAATTAATTCATTCATTTATCCTAGCACCTTCCCTATGTTAACTACTTCCAATTTATCCTGTATATATCTTGTCTATACATAGCTGTTTTCATGTGGTTTTACCATTAGACTGTGAGCTTCCTGAGGGCAGAGACTGTCTTTTGCCTTTCTTTGTGTCCCCAGTGCTTAGCACACTCCCTGGCATATAGTAGATATTTAATAATGCTTGTTGACATGACTTGACTTGGCAGTTCGTAAAGATGGAATTGAGACTTAAGGCAAGGAAACTCATCAGGAGGCTGTTGCAGTTCTCTAGGAGGGGAAGGAGAAGAGTGAAACCCTGGAGATGGGCATGAGGGGGATACTCTCCAACTACTGAGCTTGCTAGGCCATTTGAGTAAATGCTTTTGCTAAAGAGCTGAGTTCACTGTACACAAATGAGTAGTTTTTCTCTTTTGTTTTAGACTGCAATTGGACAATCTGTTTGTTAGTGTGTTTCCTTTCCAAGTCAGACCAGTTCTTTTTGAAGTACTTCTTGAAGAGGTGAAGATTTAAAAGGATTGAAACCCATCAGATGACTACATGCATTCCTCTACATGGAGGCTGATAGGAGCCAATGGGTGTCAAATATCCCTAAGAGTTCTTACCAATGTGGCTAGAGCCACACAGAGGATTCCTAGTTAAAGCAGTTAAGAAACAAGGATATCGAGATCATTGTGTGAGATGCTACTGAAATGTTGAGGATATGTCAAGTACTCACTGTGATAGAAGGAAGATATGGTTTTTGTAAGTTACCTATGTACTCTTCTAAATCTTGGGAGGATAGAAGTTTTAAAAAGTACTTGGAGAAGGCTCTCTTGAAAAAGCATCAGGGTAATCAGAAAGGCCCAGAGTGGAGACACTGGAAATATTCTAGATTATTGACAATGGGTAGGGACCAGGGTAAGTATTTGGACAGCTCAGGGACTCAAAGGTCCCCAATGCTCTGTCCTGAGACAGAGGACTATAAAGATCTGACATTCTGAACTTCAAAGGTCCAGGGGGACCTAAGCCCAGGAGGTACTCAGCAAAGGGACCCAGGAGACTCAGGGCTAGAACAAGTAGGGCCCAAAGCATAGCAAGAGGTATAGCCTGGCCCTGGCACAAAGCCCCAATTCAGGAACTGGAGAGATGAGTAAATGAAAGAAAACACAGATTAGTATCAAATGTTACTGTATGTCTAGAGGTCTCCAAAAACCTCATCTAGAAGAAGAAAGTAATTTCCTCGCAATTGCTAGAGGAAAAATTAAATTTCCACAAAGGCTACAAGAATACTTACAAGAAATGAAGCAAGTCATTAAAAAAAAATCTCTAGAGGAAAGATTTGGAAAGTTTATAAATACCCTAGAAGAGAAAGTGGTAAGCTTTGCCAAGAAATAGACCCCCTGAGAACTATAAGAGACAAAACAGAAATCAAAGACTCCCTGGACATCAAAACATATTAGAAAGAAATAAAAGGATGAAAAAAATCAATGAAAATGTAAAATATTTGATATCAAAAACAATTGACCTGGAAAACAGGTTAAAGAGAGAGAATTTAAGAATCGCTGGACTCCTTGAAAACTATGAAAAAAAAAAGCCTGGACACTGTATTTTAAATCTTAAATTAAAATGGTCCAGATCTTGAGAAGCTCCAGACAGGTTCACTTCACTGCTGGTTTGACTCATTCTCTGGCCTTCTTTCTGAATCTTCTCACCAGTAGCCTTTCCATGTAGGTGAGACCTACATTGCATGAGGGAGATTTTACTCTCGGCCTGACTATCTGGATTTTTATGCCTCATAGCTATCAGCCTTCCCACCCTGGAGATCATTGTAGAGAGGCCTGCTCTCATGTTTGGTAAGTTCTCAACCCAGACAGCCATTTCCCAAGGGCTCCAGCCAGGCCCACTTCACTCTTGATCTGCCTTTCTCCGGATTTCTCTATTTGCTCACCAGCAACCTTGACACATTGGAGAGAATAACAGCTTGATGTCAGTTCCAACCATTGGTGAGTCCCTAGCCTGGTTCACCATTTCCTGAGGGGCTCCAACCATACTCACATCACTCCCTGCTTGACTCATTCTCTGAGAATGCTTACTAACAGTTTCCCTATCCCTCAGAATTAGTGAGTCTCTGGCCTGGAATGTCGGCCATGTTCACTTTATCTGCTCACCAGCCTTTCTACCCTAAAACCATCTCTATATTGAGGTGCACATAGCTGTGACTACTGTTTCATGAGGGGCCCTGGCTTTGTTCACTTGACTCCTGGCTCAAGTCCATCTCTGGCCTTCATCTCCTCTCCAACCTCCTTCCAATACTGGACATACCTCTGCCCTCAGGACTACTGTCAGGACTGGGGAGTCCCTAGTTTGGAGCCCCAGCCAGGCCAACTTCACTGCTGGTTCAACTCAAACTGTAGACTTCAACTCCTCCCCAGAAGTCTTTACACACTAGAGATAGTGCTACACTAAGGACTAGTCTCAGGAACTAAGTCCCTCACCTGGACTGCCAGTACATAAAGAAACCTAGGAAGACTTATTTTATTCCTTCTTTTTTTTTAAATTTTGGAGTGGGGAGGGCAGGGCAATTCACTGCACCACCTAGCCTCCCCTTGATTCCCAGATTAACTCTAGAATCCCATACCTGCTCACCAGGAGCCTTTCCTTCCTGGAGAAATCTCCATACTGAGGTCCACTCTCAGGTTTGATGAGGAGCTAGTCCAGTTTATCACTCCCAGCATGCATCAACCTCTGAATTTCTTTACCTCCTTTCCAGCAACCTTGCTACTTTGGAAGTACTTCTTCCCAGAGTCTCATTCTCTGGACTGGCAAGTCTCGAGTAGTCTAGTATTTCATGAGGGATGTTGGTCATGTTCACTTCACTCTTTTTATTTTAACTTTTTTGTATTGGAGGGGGAAAGGCAGGGCAATTGGGGTTAAGTGACTTGCCCAAGGTCATACAGCTAGTTAGTGTTAAGGATCTGAGGCCAGATTTGAACTAAGGTACTCCTGACCCCAGGGCTGGTACTCTATTCACTGCACTACCTAGCTGCCCCTACTCATTTCATTCTTGGTTGGACTCACCTTCAAGACTTCTCCATCTGCTCAGCAATAGCCTTCCTACCCTAAAGACACCTCTGCTCAAGCGGGCTCTTTGAATTAATGAGTCCCCACCCAAGACCAATAATATTTTATGAGGGGATCCTGCTACATTCACTTTTCTCCTGACTCAAATACTTCTCTAGACTTTTCCAGTTATACACCAGCAGTCTTCCCCCATAGGGATAACTCTGCCCTGAGGTTCACTCTTAGAAATGGTGAATCCCTATGCCAAAGAACCAGACCCTAGAGATGCCTACTCCCTGAAATCTTTCTGAATTAGTGCCTCCCTAACACAGACTAGATCTCAGCCATGCTCTCTTTCCTGCTTGCTTGACTCACTCTCTAGACTTTTCTCATTCACACACTCACTGGAAGCCTTTGTACCACAGAGATACCCCCAGGCTTGGCAAGTCTCCACACTGACTAGCCATTCCATGAAGGACCATTTTCAACGTTACTTTACTTCCATCTTGACTCCATCTATGGCCTTTTCCACTTCTCACCTACCTTCAGCTGTGCTTTCAGGAGAAGTGAATCCCTACTACTAGTGGCCAGTTTGTAGTGGGCTCTGACCACACTCACTGCACTCCCAGCTGGACTCAGTCTGGGTTTCCTTACCTTCTCTCCAGGCACTTTCCCACTCTGCAGATACTTCTGCTCTGAGGTCGGTTCCCTGGAATGGCAAGTCCAGATGTCCATTTTATTAGGAGTCTCAGACATGTTCGCTTCACTTTTGGCTGGACTCATTCTTAGATATTCTCCACCTACTGACCAACAGCCTTCCCTCCTTGTAAATAACTCCAGCCTGAGGCCAGCTGTCATGATTGGTCAGTCCCTAAGCAGAATGTCAGTACAGGAGGGGCCCAACAATGCAGATTGCACTCCTGGCTCAACTCCTCCAACGCTCACCAGCAGCCTTCCCGGCCTGGGGATACTGGATTCATGAGTCCTGAGAAGGCCCACAATGCCCTGGCCTGGGCCTCTGGATCATAAGGAGCCTCACTCTTCCAACTCTATTCTTGGTTAGGCACACTCTCAGGACTTTCCCAGGAGCTCAGCAGCAGATAACTTCATCCTGAGGCTTGCTCACAGGATTGGTGACTCCATAACTTGGAGAGTTCCTGGTCTGTACCATCATTTCATGAATGGTCTCAGTTATGCTCACTTCACTCCTGGCTTTACTCATTTTCAAGGATTCTTGCTCTCCTTCCAATCATGGAGATACCTGCTGAGGCCCTAGCCTGGATTGCCAGTTCATGAGGAGTCCCAGACAGGACTCACTTAACTCCTGGACTGACAAACTCAAAATTTGATAGAACAAATCCTTTTATAAAGGAGATTTGTTCTGTGAAGTTTGGATTCAAAGGGTTGAATTTAAGGACCTAGAGGGCCACCTCTAATTACCCTTCAAAAAATGGTGATACAGGCTAGAAATTCATCAGTCCTGAAAGCAGGCCCTGGTATTATAGTGTCTCCAGACTGGTAAGTTTGCTGATGACCATATACAGACCAGAGACTGATTTTACCAAGAAATAAAGATGGGATCCCTCATAGAATGGTGGCTGAGGCCAGGGATTCAACAAATCTCGGAGTCTCAGGGATAAGGCACTCCCAGAGTAGGAAAGGTGTTGGGGAGTGGTTAGAGAACTCCTGGGAGTAAATGAAGCCAAGAGTGAAATGTGAAGGGCTGGGTCTCTCACAAAATGGTGGCCTAGGTCAGCTACTCACTAATTTTGAAAGGGGACCTCAGTATAGAGATATGTCCACAGTGGAAAAGTTGCTGGTTGATTAGGCTAAGGACTTCAGGGTCAATTAAGGAGTGAAGGGAGCCTGTGTGAGGCTCCAAAAGAACCAGCTGTCCAGTCTAGCACCTTACCAAGCCTGATAGAAGGCCTCAAGCCTGGGAGTGTCCTCCATGTAAAGGCTAAGATAAAGAAGCTGAAAATTCCAGAGTGAATATCAAACCAGAAACAAAAGTAGCATTGCTGGATCCCTTCAAGAAATGGTACAGGCTAGGAACTCTCGAGTCTGAAAAGCAGGACATAGTACTAAGGTATCTGCAGTGGTGGAAAGAGGAATGGAAGACATGAGTGAGTAGACCTAGGAGTAAAGTGAGCATGGAATGAGGCCCAGGCTGGGGATTCACCAATCCTGACAGCAGGCCTCAGAACCAACATATCTCCAGGGTAGCAAGGCTGCTAGTAAGTAGCTAGAGAGGTCCTGAGATTGGGTCCAACCAAGAGTGAAGTGAAAAGTACTTACAAATTATGACATGAAGGTCCATGAGAGGGACTGGCTAATCTTGAGGGGGTGGGGGAGTCTTAATGTGGAACTGTCTCCAGGGTAGGAAGGCTGATGATGATCAGGTTAAAGAATCCAGAGAATTCAGCAATCTAGGGAAATGAGCCTGCCTGGTCCTCTTCATGAACTGGCAATCAAGGCTAGGGCCTCACCAATCCTGACTGTATGGTGGAGGCATCTCTAGGGTGTAAAGGGTGCTACTGATCAAGGGGAGAAGTCCAGGGAGTGATAAAAGAGACAGTGAATTGGACCACTAGCTAGGGTCCTTCATACAGTTGTCAGGCTGGGGGCTTGAACAATATTTAATATTGTTTAATATTGCTCTTAGAGCAGGCCTCATCAGGAACTTATATCCAGGGCAGCAAGACTGCTGGTGAGCAGCTAGAAAAGCCCTAAGAATGAATGCAGCACCTAGTGAAGCAAGTGGTTGGGTGTCTTGTGTTAAGGGAGTCCTAGGGCAGGCATGGGAAAGCTGCTGGTGATCTGGGGAAGGCTCCAGAGGCAGAGGCAATCTAGGAGTGCCACGAGCCTGGCTGTGATCAAGGCTAGGGCCTCATCAGTCCTGACAGTCCAGACCAGGGACTCACAAATCCTGAAATCAGGCTGCATAGTGGAGTCACCCCTAGGTGGGAGGGAGGAGGGGGAGAAGGGAAGAGGGTGTTGCTGAGCAAGGGGAGAATTCCAGAGTGAGGGTGAGGTGAGCCTGCTCAGGGGTGTCCCATGAACTAGAAATTCACCAGTCCTGAGAGCAGGCCTCATGGCCGAGGGGTCTCTCAAGCAAGAGAAGGCTACTGGTGAGTAGTTGGAGGATTCCAGAGAATATATCAAGCCAGGAGTGAAAAGCTGGGTCCTTTTGTGAAATGGGGGCGCAAGAACTCTCCAATCTTTAGAGCAGGCCCTACTACAAAAGCCTCTCCAGTGACGAAAGCCTGCTGCTGACCAGGTAGAAACTATGGTGCTAGCTGACCTGGGAGTAGAGTGAGCATATATGAAATGCGGGCCCAGGCCTCAGGGCAAAGGTATCTCCAAGGGAGCAAGGCTGCTGGTGAGCAGCTGCAAAGGGCCTGGGATTGGGTCCAACCAAGAGTGAAGTGAGAAGGAGGCCAGGCCAGGGAGTCACTAATCCTGAAATGGGGCCTCAGTGTGGGGGTATCACTTAGGTGATCAGGTTGAAGACTCTAGAGCAGGGCTGGGGAACCTGTGGCTTCGAGGCCACATGTGGCCCTCTAGGTCCTCAAGGGTGGCCCTTTGACTGAGTTTGTTTTACAGAACAAATCCTTTGATTAAGGGCATTTGTTCTGAGAAGTTTGGACTCAGTCAATGGGCCACCCTTGCCCTAGAGGGCCACATGTGGACTTGAGGCTGCAGGTTCCCCAACCCTGGTTCAAGCTGTGTTCACTTCACTCCAGGCTTGATTTGGTCTCTGGACTTCTCTTGTTTATTAGCAGCCTTCCCTCACCCCCCTAAATTGTTCTGCCATGAGGCCTGCTGTCAGGACAGCTAAGTACCAAGCCTGGATTCCCAGTCCATGAAAAGGGCCAGGCAGGTTTATTTCATCCCTGCCTTGACTTACTCTCTGGTGTCCTTAGGTTCAACAACAGTGGTCTTCTCACTCTCAAGGCACCTCTTCACTGAGGCTCCATTTCAAGGTTCGTGAGTCCCTGCCCTAGAATTCCATTTTATGAGGGGTCCTGTCACTTTCACTATACTCTTGGCTGGTCTTCCTTTCCAGAAATTTCCAGTTGTTGAACAGCAGCCTTCTTACTCTGCTGATATCTTTCCCCTGAAGCCTCCCCTTAGTATCTTGGACACCAACTTCATGAGGAATCCCCTTTTCTCATTTTCCAGAGTTCTCTCCTCATTCATCAGCAGCCTTGTCTTTAGATACCTCTGCCTTGAGGCCTGTCCTCAGGATTGGTGAGGCCCTATCCTGGGGCTCATTTCAGGAGGAGCTATAATCATGCCCATTTCATTCCTGAGTGAACTCACTCACTGGCCTCTACCTTGTCACTAGCAGGCTTCCCACACTGGATAGACCTCACTTTGGAAGCCTGCTCTAAAACTGGAGAGTTTCTGTACCACTATTTCATGAAGGGTCCTAGCTATGCTCACTTCACCCCTGCCTTGACTCACTCTCTGGACTTCTCTACTTGTCTTTCCCCCTCTTGGGATAACTCCACCCTGAGACCCACTCTTAGGAATGGTCAAATCCTATGCTGAATAGCCATTTCTTGGGGAACCCCAGACATGGTTACTTTAGCTTTCTTGGACTCCCTCTCTGGCTTTCTTTACTTGCTTGTCAATAGTTTTAGAGCCTGGCCACACCTCCATCCTCAAGCTTGCCCTCAGGATTAATGAGTCCCTATTCTGATCCATCATTTCATTCTGGACCCTAGCCATATTCACTTTACTCCAAATTCCACTCATTATCTGGATTTCTCTACCTATTCAACATTTGCCTCCCCTCTTGAAGATACCTCTGTCCTGAGGCCTACTCTCAGAATTGAATCCCTTGACTGCACCATCATTTCATTAGGAGCCCCTGCCATACTCAATTCCCTTTCAGTTTGACTCAATTTCAGGAGTCCTCACTCTGCTTTCCAGAAGCCTTCAACCCTTGAAATCTCCAGCCTGAGGCCTCAAGATTGTGGAATCCTACAAAAGCCTGAACTCCTCTCCTAAAAATACAGATTCCAGGGTAAGGTGGCCTAGAGCTTAGATAACTCATGTAACAAAAAGATAATGGGTGGTCAAAAAGTTCCCCTTAGGAGTGATGTTGATTTTTGACTGGGCCCCTTGTGGAGCCCAGAATTTATGTCCAGTCTTTCCTTGTTTCTCAATAAAGACAATAGCATCAGCTGATCTGAGCACACTGCCGGGACCCTGAATGGGAAGACAGGAGATCTAATTCCTCTGGACCCTTCAAAGCTAGTGAATTCCTCCTTTGGCCCAAAAGGGTTAAGGGAGAGTTGGAAAAATAGGCCTAGGTCAAGGCCTAAAGCTTAGGCCTAGACTCAGGCTTCTCCTCACCTCTTTGGGGGTTAGAGGGTCACAGGAAGCCCCTCCTCAGGGGTTGTACTGAATGTCTGCACTTGCTCCAACTTCTTAAATGAATCTAGATCTAAGGAGCTTGCTAATTTATAGACAACCCTTAGGGTATGACCAAGTTTTCCCAGCCTATCCAAATCCTCTTTCTGTGCAGTCACTTCAAGACCAAGTACTTTTTACACCTAGTCTAACTGAGATCAATTGATTGGGCATTTTTTCACTAATGTTGTGTGGTG